>CM054179.1:116604720-116659720 GCA_028829895.1 Sinotaia quadrata
CATTTTTAAGTACCAGAGTTCAAAATAAGAACTCAGGTAAAGAAAATTCTAGAACTTGGTGATGTAATCCAAACCAATCCAAATTGTAAAAGTAATTTTTGCTATGCCTTAGTTTGAAATTTATGAATGAGCCAATGAGCAGACACCGAAACTTACCGGTTGAAGTAAGTTCTAAATATTTTAATCACTTTGAGTTTAATTATTGTTAGTTTAACGGTGAGTTAACTGATTGTCTGAGAAAGAGAATGGACTTAGAAGCATTTCGTGTACTTCAGTATTGATATATTAATTAAATTTGTAATTTAATGTAAGGATGTACTCTGTGAAAAGGCTATTATTTCTACAGTAGTGAATTATGCTATTTGTATGTAATATGTTAAACTCATGACTCACTCACTCACTCACTCACACATTTAACATTAAAAATAACAGTACTGATATAATATGTAAAACTGTTTTGTGGCTCTATAAGCCCCAACATTAGGTTTCATATAGATTTGTACTTGTTTAAAACCTTCATAATATCAATATTAAATGCAGAATACTATCTATCTATCTGTCTGTCTGTCGGCCTGTATGTATGTATGTCTATCTATCTATCTACTATTCTACTATGTTTACTGCATAATCATTAATGTTTCAGCTATTTATCCTTGTAGATGAATCCAGTATCATGTAAGATTTCCTTAAACATGACACATTATCAATTGTTCATCATTCAACACTTGGTTACCGGCTGACATTTGCTGCGCGAGGACCTCCTAAAATTAAAATGACAAGAAATAGTCAGGAATTCTTATTAAATTATCGTTTTGATATGGTGATTTCAATAAATGAACACAACAATTATTTACTTCTTCACGGGAAAACAATTACAAGTAGCACATGAAAAAATATTCGCTTTTGTCTAGTCTGTTCACTTACCATCCGATACAGAGTTAATAAATATAAAAAATGGTGCATATATGACTTGTTTTCAGAGAAATTTTGCAGTGAAATTTCGCTTTTGAAAAGGAATCATTTTGTCAGGAAATAGGAGTGAAGATTATGTATTACATTTACTAAGAGCAAAATGGCTGAACAACCTACCACAGCGAAAGCAGGTATGCTTGTCCAACACAATAAAACTGCTTCGCGCCCTTTTCAGTACTAACGTATTCATACAGCGTTAATATTTTAACATATAACACTGTCAGGATCTTCCGTAAATCTCGCCCGGATCCCAACTATAAATATCAAAAATTAAATATAGGAGGGAATGACATTTAAAACTAAATTAGCAAGTGAGGAAGGCTATGTCTAAATAGAGCGGTTTAGGACAGGCTCGTGCGGATGACGCGCGTATCGCATCATCGAGGGCAGGGTCAGGGCAGGGCCAGTTGTTTTCTGGGTCCGTTAGACTGACCTGTCAAATAAAACACGCAGGAAGGAACTATATCTAAGTACAGCAGTATCGAATTACGGCAGTCTAAAACAAGCTTGCACGGAACGACGCACGTGTCCATCGTCAAGAAGAGAAAGGGCCGTTAAATAAATACGCGTAGGAAGGAAGCGTGACCAAAGCGTGATAGTTGAATGGAGGATGGGCGGAACGAAATCGGGAGTATCTATCCGCACTATGAATGAAAGAGTGGACAGGTTGACCCTGAGGTCAGGATAACGAAACAAAACAAAAACTATAAATAGGGAAAATCTCCCACTCACTTCGCTTTTTCCACAAGGGCACCCTCATCGGATCTCAACGCTGGTAGAGTGTCGGAACAGCCCAGTTTTAATAACTGTTAAAAATTTATATACATAGAACAGCCAGAAGGCTTGAAAAGAGTGTATCATTACACCATTACAATTTTTCTTTAATCCTTGGGTTTTTTGCCGAAAACGAAAGGATTTTTATTTTACTCTTCGTATGAATCTCTGGTTGTTGTGTGATCAACCTGAATCTTTGGTTGCTGTGTGATCAACCCGAATCTTTGGTTGCTGTGTGATCAACCTGGGACACTCCCTGCAACTCCTCCCAGTTAAGTAACAAAGTACTTTGGCCAGGAGTGTGCAACGATACATATTAACTCTTTAGGAAAATCGGGAACTTGACCGAACTTTATAAAAAGAAATCATAGAGACTCAGAGACAGTTAAGGGAAGGCTAATTTCTCTGAATAGATTTCGAGCTTGGTGCTCAGCATAAATATAATCGCAGTGTATTTGTCAGGCGAAAGCAAAACTTAGCCCGGCATCACTCCATAAACATTCAAAAATTAAAATAATAAAATGTAGATACATGAGAGGTATAGGAGCCATAACATAAAAATATACGTTTAAAGCATTTAACCAAGACACTAATTACAAGACTGACCAGCCACTCCAAGACATTAGCAGGATGTTAGAGTTATACAAGACTGACCACCCAGGGCTAGGGCACAGGAAACGGTTAGGGATCAAAGGGTCACATGTAGCTAGCTGAGGGGGAAACGGGACAGACTCACACTGAGCTATGGGCTAGAATACAGGAAGCGGTCGGGGGATCAAAGGACCACTCTTAGCTAACGGTAGAGGGAAGGGTTAGTTCAAAGAAATACCAGGAATAATGGAAAGCCTTTATATAAGTCGGGCCGACCCAATTCTCTTCACTGGCTCAGAACAACCCGAGTTTTAAAACACGCAGGAGCAGTCCCAGAGATTTCATCTGGTAACATTTTAGAAGGAAACAGCAAGAAAATTTCTAAGTCAGAAAGACTAACCTTGAGTGCATTGCACTCCAACCAGATGACGTTGGGTTCATTCGGTTTCGGAACGTGAAAGGTATGTGTGGCTGACTTTAAATTTTGTAAAACTTAGTAAAATAATAATAGGATGTGTGAGGATGAATTATGTATTTTAACTACCCCTTTCTTTCAGATTAGTGCCAATGTGCTCAGGGAAGTAGTAGCCCTGGCACCTAAATACTTTTATTCTGTAATTAGCAGTTACTTACACTGCCTTAATTACATTTCAGAACCAAACAGTAATCAGAGGAAGAGAATCTATAAACAGTAACCAGAGAAAGAGTATCTAGATTCTAGAAACAGTAACTAGAGAGAGAGAGTAGCTACAAAGAGTATCTACAAACAGAAGCTAGGACCAGAACCGGGTCAGATTGCAGAAGAGGTATTCTGCCGATTGTCTACGCGGAGCGAAGAGGGGCGGAGCCAGCTTGCTATTCAAGGGCCTGCCGTTGTGGAACGCTTGCGCGGCGAGAGCTCAACGCTGATGATATTGACCTTTGCTCGAGCTTGAGCTAAGTATAGAAACATAAACATTGAGCAGAAGTGCATAATAGTGTATTGGAACTGAAATACAGGTCGAATTTATGTAGAAAAAGAACGATTTGGGGAAAGGAAAACGAACATTAAAAATCACTTGATAAAGGGGGGTTAGCATTTCCCTGAATCAGCTAGGACTTATATTTTGTAACTTGGACTACATTGTTAACTGTTCTTCTCTATTGTTATTTTCTTTTATTTTCCTTTTATTGTTATATAAAGTTATTGTTAAATTTTCATTAGTATTGCGTCAGATTCATTGTCATTCTTGTCTAGTATGATTTCATAATTGTTATCGTCACGTCCGTCTAACGTCTGTCTTGAGTCTGTCTTCCGTCTTATCTGTCTGTCTGTCTTATCTGTGAGGAATCGTTTCCTCTGGGGGCTCAATACGAGTTACCGGAAGTGACGTCCTCAACTTGTTGTCCGTCCTAGATACCCGTATTTAGGGGGGTACCAACAGTATTGTTATTTCTTTTAATTCGTTTTTTTAAAATTTTTATATAAATATTTTCTTAATGTTCATCGGCTTTGTGTCAATTCTTGTTCTCTTCGTTTCGTGTTAAAATTCATTTATTGTAACCATAGCGTCTGTCTGTCTGTCCGTTGTCAGTGTGTTTGTTAGTCCGTTCTGTTTATCGTTTAAATGTGAGGTTCGAACCTCTGGGGGCTGTACACGAGCCAACGGAGCGACGACTTCAAAAATTGTTGTGTATTTCGTGACGTCAAGTAGCGGGGTACCAACAAACACCTATATTAGTATTCAGTACAAACAAGGGTTAAAATATGTAATAAATTAATATTTTAACTCTGTCACAACCTTTTAAAATTAAAAGAGTAAATAATTAAAAACAATTTAAATCTTAATTAAAAAATTAATTCATTGCTTTCTTTATGGGTGTCTTCTTGTTACAACACACGATACTAATATTCATAGTGATATTCACCCACCAATGTCCGCATAAGCACTCAGATGTATACAAACAAACAAACAAACAAACACACACACACACACACACACACACACACACACACACTACAATCTCTCTCTGTCTCGGTCTCTCTCTCTCTCTCTCTCTCTCTCTTGCTCTCTTTTCGACTCCTCGACTCCCAAATATGAAACAGAATATTTGACAACAATTACCCAGGAAATAGTACATTTTATATTCGTGTATGAATGGGTAAATTGGAGGAAAATAAAGCTTGTTATTTATATAATTGCACTTGTTTGGGGGTTGGGTGGGAGCAGTGATTTAATTGCAGGTGATAAGAATTAAAGAATTAAAATTGGTATGGATGTCCACCTGGGGCTTATGAATGCATGAAACAACACTGTCCCCTTACATAATTATTTGATGAATAAGAAAGGGGAACAAGGTAGAATGCAAACGTGTTATGTAAAAGACGTGAAGCACCTTAAATATTTATTTATGAGGTGAGAACTTGCACACTAAAACATAAACATAAATTGAAAGTGGCGACATGAAACGGTCATCTCTTTTGCCGTCTAGCCCGCGCCAACGTTTTTATTTGACATCTATTTTTCTCCTCGACAGAGACGGGTCCGAGATTTTAATTGGACCCACTGACAAATGCATGTTTGTGTACCCGTATACAGATGTATATTAGTAAACAGGGCCTTGCTTGCTTTTGCCCGAGTTGTTCAGGGGAAGTAACTGCAGAGAAAGTTTGAGTCTTGAAGTAACAAGACTTGAATTTAAATTTATGGAGTGGGGAAAAAACCACATTTTAAATGTAATTCCATTTTGTATTTTCCTTTTGAATTTACTTAATTGTATTGGGGTTTTTGACATTGTTTAGACTGAGAGACAGAAAAAAATAATGGATAATTATATAAACAATCATTTAGTACTGGAGAAGTATTGTACGCCACGGGCGCTATGGCTTCATTGTAAGTTTGTACAGGCTCTACTTAGTTTAGCTTTCATTGTTAGAATCGTAAAATTTCTAGGATTTTTAATATTATTTCAGGATCATAGTGTTAGGAACTATACCTACTTATTCTTGAAGATGTAGTATAAAACCGATAGAAATTATATTTCTTTCTAGTACTTTGGTCTTCGAGTTTCATGGTAGTGTTGATACAGAAAAGGAATTGAAAATTTCTGACAATGTTGCATATTCTGTTGTGAGTTACTTTTCAAATCATTCATGGTGTGTGCATGCATAGATCTTCTCTTTACAATTTTTTCTATGTGTATTTAAAAAAACCGTCACAGAAATTGAAATAGTTTTGTTATTGTTGAGGCAAGGCGAGTATATTTATCACTTAATTAACAGTTATATTATAGAGCAAATTAAGGTACGTATTTATATCTTTCAGGGGGATATTTCATAGATGCGGTCATATGGAACGTCCTAAATAAATATAATTAGTCTTTACTTCATTATTGAAAGAGTAAAAATTAATAGAAAATAGTAATATTTTTGTAGAAAAAGTGGATTAAATATTCAATAAATTATCTCCTCTCTTGTTATAAACATTTTAAAACTATTGCAATTCTCAAGCGTGCACTGTTTGGTTTGTTTATTGCCACAAACACTATATTAACTTTGTTCCCACTGTAGTAGCTTCTGTTTCAGTCATTATAACCGGAAATAAATATTACTATATAGTGTGTGTCACATTTGGTTAGAGCAATTGATACATACTTTTAAACGAAATAACTATCAGCTGCATTGTGTGTCTCCACTGTTCAAAATTTCCTTTCTTAGGTGGGCGGTTCATGAAGTTGGTCAGTCTGTTAATGCTCACCCCACAACACGCCATTCTCATCCTCTCAATGCGCTACGTCTGCACACGTCCTGGACCCATGCTTGTGACGTCAACAACGGTCTTCCTTGTTGAAATCGTGAAAACAGTTGCATGTATTTTGTTCATACTTGCCCAGGAATGTAGCGTCAGAGGTTGGGCACATCACCTTTATGACAATCTTATCTGTCGACCCGTGCGTGTGTCACTTCTCTTTGTCGTTCAAAACAATTTGGTCTATGTGGCCGTCTCCAACCTTGATGCCGCAACATTTCAGGTAAAGTAATAACATCAGTGACTTTTACTGTTAATCGCTTTCCATTACATTTTAAAGTACACAAAATTCCACGCATCCATTCAAGTAAGCAATGGAACCAGTGTTTCTTTCTGCTATTTATTGTTTATAATAATGCAATTTACACATTACTGGTTTCACGTCAGTGAACACTTCTTCACACATTCTCAATAGTAAATAAGCAAAAGAAGTTAATTTATCAGATAGTGAGAATATGTAACACTCACCCCCTTATTATTAAGGAGGCGTGTGTTTGGGGTAGACGGTCGAAGATGTGCGATCAATCTTTTGTGGTCGTGGCTCCAGACTAGTTAGGGAACCAAGTCTCTCCGGGGGAGGGGGAGTTACACAGAGCCGAGAACTCCTAAGGCACCACTCAAGATCTGGAGAGAAGGGGAGATAACGTAGACAGTACCACAATACATTTGTCTTAGAATTAAAACAATAACACTAAGTGGCATAGGTCTGAGAGTTCACTTAAAATTTCTAAACAATAACACTAAGTTGATTGGTCTGAGAGGTCACTTACATTTGAGTTATTTATTAAGCATAATTAGTAGAATACGTATTATTTACGAATTTTTTAAGCTATTTATGCATGAACAATTTTTTTTTAAGGAACGCAACATGACTGTGTGTGCTTATCTGTGCATGTGCATGCTATTTTCATTGAATAAATATATTTGCCATTTCTCGGTGCAGTGGAACTGATGTTGCAAATTAAATAATGCGTTCAGTGTATTCTGTTCGAAATCAACGCAAAATGATTTACCTTTTACTTGGTCTCCTCTGTAACTAATGTCCCCAGTATGATAACTCTCTCTCCCTCGTGCGGTATTGCATTCAGAATGCAAATGTGTCAGGTGCAAACTTGCACTTTACAACCAGTATCCTACAAGTTACAGCACGCACCACTTTTTGCAGGACTAGAGTATTCCATAAATAGTGCGGATGGCTTAAAATGTGTCTACTGACAGTGGGTCATTGAGCTTCTGCGGTGAGATGACTTCGCTCGCATTGCACTTTGACAAACCGTTCACGGGGTGGGATGGTGGGGTGGAGGATGGGCGTATCAGTCAAGGTAAATGCTGCTAGGCGGTGACTTACACACACTTGTGACAGTGGTAGGGACGTAAAGGTCATATCAGTCAGGTGACCGCGCTATGCTTCGACAGTGGAAAATGACGAGAGTGCGGATGAACAGATTTGTGTGGAGTGACGCGTCAGGTACTTTGTTGTAGGAAGAAATACACTGCATGATGGATTCATTTTGCGAACTACTTTCTTCTTTTCTGTCAATTACATGCTCAGTTTAATCCAAGCCCAATATTTTAATTTAATTACTTTTTTAAAAGTAAATTCACAATCGACGTAGACTTTCTTTTTTAACCGCCATTTTCACACTAGTTTATTCAAATCGAAAATTTATATTTTATTCACCTATATATTTTATTCATTTGTGACATGTTTTGATTCTGATCCAAAGGAAACATTTCTATAGTTATTATTATGCATGTATGTTTGTTCCCACAACTAAAAAAAAAACTTGTATAAATACATTTTGCAACAATTTGTTTACATGAATTTTAAACTGCAAACGCTATACATAATCGTCAGCAGCAGACAGAATTTATAAAGTCAAAGTGTTAAAAAGAAGAAAGGAATAATATTAGAAATAAGCAATATACTACGATCAGAAAAGAGAATACAGGATGGACTTATATACACGAAATGAATTAACAGATTAATACGATGTCAGCTTAAATCATTTTGTAATACTGATTTTGTTTTTTGGATACAGAGCTCGCGGAAGATTGACCATTTTATTGTGAACAATAAACTTGTGACATTGTTACGAAATTGCACAAGGACTGTTGTGGCTTACGTCATTGAACAGTTTATGTACAAACTGTTATCATATCACTCTATAACTCGATTTCTTCTATGATAAAAATACCTCTGTGATTTATGCTAGTACTAGTCTGACTGCTCAATTATGTGTTACGATATAAGACTGAATAAGTATTGAGAATACTTGAAAAATGTTTCTTGGAATATTGATGTCAGATAACCTTTTCATTTTATTGGTATATTTGTGTATTTGATTGTTGGTTTAATAATTTTATTGTTAAATTTATTAATATTCTTGCGCACTTTAATAAAACATATGTTAGAGTGACAGTTGGTGGATGGATGCTCATTAAATAGAATTAAAGGCATATTTGTTCTCCTTTAGTAAGAAGTTTCCTCCCGTGGAAACCATGTTGTGACAGTAAAACGTATGTCTTATTGTTATGGAAGGGAGAAGAGTTTTACTACATCAGTATAATCCGCCACGTGATGGCGAGAGGTGACTCCTCGGAGAATTATTAATAAACATAAATCAAGATTTCTCCATTACATCTAATTAGTTATGGGTGGTTATTATTATTAATTATCATAAATGGTAACAAATGGGTATGCGAGGCCAACGCCACCTACTTAATGGTTATGATTATTATTGTTAATTAGTAATATGTAGCTAATTACAATTGATTAGCTACACTAATTACAATTAAGATAAAATTAATGTAGGTTATTAATTCTAGAGAACACGCCTTTCATCTCTCTCACTTGGCAGATATATTGGCGTTGTCAAAGTGTTCTCCCTTCCACAACATTAAAGACAAACATTTACCACCACACAACATTTCTGTAGGTGGAAAACTTCTTACTAAAGGAGAAGACAAATATATTTTTAATCTATATTTAGCAAGCCCCCATCCAAACACTTTCTTCTGCAATATAACGTTATCAATATGTGTCAGACAAAGTCAATAAATTCAACAATAAATCTAATTAAATAAACACTCAAATGTACATATAACAAATACTATGAAAAATAATACTTGACATGAATAATTCAAGGAACCATGACTGAATAATATTTTACTACTGTCTTATATCCTAAAACACAATTCAATCTATTAGTGTCAATACAAATCACATGATAGTTATCAGAGAGCAAAAATGGAATTATTAGAGATAAGCGATAATAGTTTCTATGTAACTGTGTATAGGCAAAACTGCAAAAATCTGTTCTTGTGGGTTTTTTAACAAAATCACACGGTTATTGTTTATGTTATTACTGTCAATTCCATATTTTTAAAAACAAAATAATATGTTTATTGTTTATGTTATTACTGTCAATTCCATATTTTAAAAACAAAATAATATGTTTATTTTTTATGTTATTACTGTCAATTCCATATTTTTAAAAACAAAATAATATGTTTATTGTTTATGTTATTACTGTCAATTCCATATTTTTAAAAACAAAATAATATGTTTATTGTTTATGTTATTACTGTCAATTCCATATTTTTAAAAACAAAATAATATGTTTATTGTTTATGTTATTACTGTCAATTCCATATTTTTAAAAACAAAATAATATGTTTATTGTTTATGTTATTACTGTCAATTCCACGAATTTTCCCTCTCACGTTGTAGAACACTGATTCACTGGTATTCTTTCAAGGTCAAACTGAATCCTTCTTTGCCATATTAGCTCCCTCCAGTTGAATGACAATTGTAGCAATTTCCAGTAACTTGCTTGTACCATAAATTCCATGATGTAGTCAGCATACTTTGCCACCATACATCAAGATAGTACAGATTATTACTTACACTTGCACGCTGCGGTAGATACTCCTTGCGTCTACCACAGTCGTAGTGGTTTATAATCAGTAAACCAGGACATTCAGGTAAAACAACTAAAGGACACATATTCTTTAAAAATATAATCAGAGAACAAATGCTAAGTTTTCAATTTACCCATCTTTAACTCCATTCTCTCTTTCATTCAAGTCTCAATTTACAGTTTCCTGCAAGAATATTTATTCGACAGATACATGCACACAGCATAATAAATACAGCATATCAGGTTTATGAGCACATTCCCTGGAAACAATTTAGCACAATATATACGAACATCTTAGTATTTTTAAAAATGTAGAAATTCTAATCTACTCACATAACACATCTCTCTACATAAAACACAAGTATAACATATCAATAGGATATTCGCACGAAATATTTCCAAGTCCATTCTCTCTCAGTCAGTCAGCTAACTCACCATCAATCTAATGGCCGACTTTCATGACTGGACGTCTTGATACTCCAAATTCAAGTAATTTGACATTATAATTCTTTACAGGTGGTACATCTTTGATCTATGCCCACTGGCAGGTCTCGTTCTCGTAAATCTTAACCATTGGATACTAAGAAAACTACTCATCCAACTGGTTTGGATTGCTTCAGCAATTTCATATTCTCGAGTTGTTTACTCCAACTTACTAAGATACCATCAGAGGTCGGGTCACTTCGACGATTTATAAATATATATATATATATATATATATATATATCAATTATGTCTACAAATGGGGACATGCAAATTTTTTCCACCACATAGTGCATGTCACACAATCCAATACTTTTGTCATACGAAGAAAAGCTTGAGTTGGATCTGTAAGTTGTCCGCATATTAAGTCTTTTGATTTTGCATCTGACTCTAGATTACTACTCATAATGAACACAACGGTTTTTAGCATTAAACTGCTATGTATACGTGTATGTTTGAATTTAATATATAAATTCCGAAATCAATTTAAGCCGTCGCACTTGAGGAAGAGAAACAAATGAATATGGGATTAATGCACGAAAAGTAACATTGCTTAGTAATTGAGTTTTCGTAATTGTACAGCTCCGATTATCACGCATTATTGTAGGTACATGAATAGTATATGTGTTAATTATAATTATACATTATTAGCACAATGTGTGACGCGCTGTAAATAACGTTATATCTCAGCAGTAGTGGTGCAGGAAGCGTATTGGGACGAGGCCAGTATTGTAAGAACAAATCTTGATAAGAAATAATATCGTTATGTCTTTACTGTGAATAAATGTGGACCTAATGCATGTGTTAGTCAAAGGTCGAATTAAAAATTTATCTAACATAAAGGTATAAGCAAAAGCTCTCAATCTTCCATACTTAATAGATCCCTGTCACATGTGACTATAATTCCTTCTTCGTAAAAGTAATAATTTAAATTAATGAAACGTGCTTCTTAAAAGACGCACTGATCCACTCACTCACTCATGCATTTAAAAATAAAGTTGAAAGGAAAAGTGTTGCTGTAATATATAGAACTGTTTTGCGATTTTTGAAGTTCCCAAATTAGGTTATTAATATTGTATCGTACTTTTAAAAAAAAACTTCATAACTTCAACATTAAGTCTATAATACTAAGTCTCTCCATCCATCCATCCATCTATCCATCCATCCTTCTATCTATCTATCTATCTATCTATCTATCTATCTATCTATCTATCTATCTATCTATCTATCTATATCTACCAAGTTTACCACATTATCTTTATTGCTTCAGATATTCCTCCTTATAGATGGATCCAGTAACATTTAAGTTGGCCTTAACCTTGATGCATTATTAACCTCATCAATTGTTCCTCATTCAAGACTTGTTCACCGGTAGAAGATTGCTGCGTGTGAGGACTTGTTAGAATAATAATTACTGAAAGGAAATTGCTTGCAAATTTTATTGAAAGTATCGTTTTGACTGGATGGTTTTAATAAATGAACACAACAATTATTTACTGCTTCACGGGGATTTTTTTACAAATAACACAATACTTTAAAAAACAAATATTCACTTTTATCTTGTCTGGTTACCTACGAGCCCAATAAATATGAGGAATGGTTGCATATATGACTAGGGTTGGAAGAAATGTTGCAGTGACATTTTGCTGTTGAAAACGAATCATTTTGTCAGGAAATAGGAGTGAAGATTATGTATTACATAATTACTAATGTGTGAAACAGAGATGGTATCGAGGTCTGTAATTCACGCCAAACACTTTTAAACTATTGAGGAGAAACATTGTAGACAATAACGGTAAGATAGTTTAATTCGATCAAGTGTGATGTCGTTTTTGTATAACAGCAAGCTAGAACAGTCGTAATGAAGCTGTACATGAATCAAATGTAAACATTAAAGACGTACAATATTTTCACGGTCATCTCGCTCGCTCGGTCTAGTACTGGTGAACCGAACGCGTAAACCAGCACCCAGTATTAATTATCCATTGCTACGTTAGAGGACACGGCAAGTTTACCTGCGCCACGGTACACGTATTCTGCACAGCCAGCGATCGTAAACTCGTTCGCTCAAAGTCTCCAATAGGTGTGCCCAATGTCTCAACTAGCTTTCCAGTTCTGGAGTGCAAATTGCTGGCCTGCCCAACCAGTGAACGTATCGCTGTGTCGCTAGAGTTATTCCGGTGTCGTTACTGCGTGTGAAAACTGGAAGCAAGACCATTTCGCTAGTTAGTACATTTGTTTTTGATTATATATTCTTATAGCTTCGGTTTTCGCAGTTTAAAGTAGACATTTGCAGAGTTTGCCCATTATTTACTCTTAAAATAGCAACAGCAACACACTTCCTTCTGTCACTCGTTCAGAATATACTAAGGCTATATTTAAAAATAATAATTAGTCATTATTCTGCAGTCCAACTAGCTTAATATGTAAGAGTGTGTGTGTGTGTGTGTGTGTGTGTGTGTGTGTGAGAGAGAGAGAGAGAGAGAGAGAGAGAGAGAGAGAGAGAGAGAGAGAGAGAGAGAGAGAGAGAGAGAGAGTATGCCATAAATTGGTCACTCTATTAGAGATGTTGTGTCTTCCATTTTTTTATATTATTTATTTTCTATTTCCAACGTTATGTTAATTCTTTATTTTGCTGTATAACATTTCTTATGTCCACCAATACGCTGCTCTTCCATGTTTATTACGGGCAGATCCAGAATATGATTTTCATTTCCTCACCGACTCTATCTCTTACACAAAATAAAGGGCCTAGACCTTGTTTATTTTTTTATGTGCGTGTTGTGTTTGTTTTCCACACTGCTTTAACAGTAATTTTCTCAAACACACTGAATACTAGTTCTCTTTGAATTTGGTTAATATGAATCTTCGCTATATGCGAACATGACAGCTTAGATCATGCATATAACGTCATTAAATATTACGTCATTCATTTTCCTTGCTGCGCTGATCATGCCGAAGAAATTAAAATATAAACGTGCGTATCTTTATGAAAAGGTATATATAAAAATATCTAGTGTTCATGGCTTTGAGTAGACGGATTTTCGATTAAAATTACAAGATAATCTCTAGATAGTCCCAGGAGCTTATTTCGTTGACGTTTACAATAACAATAAATGTGGGGCCTTCTAAAGAAAACAGTTTCCAGCATTTGTTCGTGTTTCCTTCCCTGTAAAGTATTTTTCTTTAATTACTTAAAACCAACTTCGGAGTGAGACTGTGTATTAACCAGTTTGCTACTTGTAGATTTTAGATGATTAGAACAAATTTTATTTTCAAATTCTTATAATTATAAATCAGGAAAATCTAATTATACAATCGGTGACTACTATTACATTGTGTGTGTATGAATGCATGCATACACCTGTGTTTGCGCATATGTGTAATATGTTTCTATCATAGAATATATTTATTTTTCATCTAGCTCAAGTGCAAACTTGAAGTATAATTAAGTATACATCGAGAAAAGTAAGCTTATATCAAAACTTTCGAAATGTGTGTGTATGATATTAGCGTGCCTTGTGAAGTGGCATTAAGTCATAAATAAATAAATGTATTTTAATGAATTTGAATTATTATTAGTCGACAATGGCTAGCCGGAGTCACATTATATATATATAGTATTTAGATCAAACCAATATGTATATGATATTAGCGGTCTTGGTCGAGTGGCATAAAGCCATACTGTAAATAAATGTATATAAATCAATTTGAATTATTATTAGATGACAGTGGCCGGCAGAAGTAACAACTTTGCAGATGTGTTCTTTCGTCTGAAATACTATTTTATAAAGTAGATAACATACTCATAAAATTGTTTTCCTGAAAGGACACGAATTTTTTCTCTTCCAAAAGGAATATGCTGCACGTTGTGTAAAATTATATTATTTATTTAGATCAAAACAACATAAGTTCTTCTTTCCAAAGAAATACATTTCTTAAAATTACTATCTGTTCACAACCGTGCTTTGTAACTTTTAAATGTAAATTTTGCATGGATTAGGTAAAACCCCGTGCCATTGAATAGTGTTGCGTGGGTCTCCCACTTGGACTACATGACTCAGAATTTCATGCGGCCTGAATGGATAAGAAAATGTTCATTCTTAATTATAATTTGAAGTCAATGTTTGAATTAATTAATTAGTCAGTATTATTGGTATGCATTTAATTTTAATCAATTGCTATCTCAGTTATATGCCATATTATTTACTTCATTACTTTTGATTTTCACTTATTACTTAATTATTTAGCTTTACTGACATTTTAGTATTGAATAAAAAATTTATATCATTTATTAATTAATGAATTCGTGTAAGTACTATTGTTATATAAATCTTAAATCAAAATAAATCATGTATTCCAGAAATCTGTAATGCCAGTAGAAAGAAATAGCTTGTCTCAAAAATAAGGCACAACACTTTGGTTTAAAATAACTGCACTCCTAGTTAAATGGCAAATTATATTTGTTATTGTTTTTATTATATATTTCTCATGGTTTCTCACAGTTTTGTTTTCAGTTTACAAAATAATAATTCCTTAAGTGATATTTCAAATATCTAAATTTAACATTCTTGAATATATCCTTTATGGGCCTTACATGTACAATATGATGTAATCAATATTTTACCATTACAGTTAAAACAAACGTAATTCCATCCCTTTGTCATGGTATGACTTGTATGTATTTTGTTTTTGTTTTTCAAAATCAAAACGCACATTACACAATCTTCGTGATGAACAGCAACCTAGTTGATGTTTATTATGATGAATAAAGAAAGAAAATATTCAATAGAAAGAGAGAGAGAACTGTTTTTAAAAAAGTGATATTGTTTACTATGAATATGGTTGCATTTTGGGTAGTAATGATTTAGAAATAATCGTAATAGTAATGATTAGTTAGATACTAATTAAAGCATTTAGAGCTAGATCTTCAATCTCAAGCATGTACTTGTACTTGGATTAGCAATATTAAAAGATGTATATTTTTCTTTGTTTTCAAAATTTAAATATGACAACAAATGAGGAAATATTCAAGATTACAGATTTGTAGATGCGTCGGTAGCTATCAATGAACGTTTGAATTGAACTCCGATTTAGAGAAACAGGGTAGATCGATTTGATTATTTACATTATCGTACTGCAGATCTAGACACATTCACCCATGTCTTTGCAAATACAGACTGTGAAGCAGGCCGAGAAAATACTTCCCATTCTTAATTTTCATTGGCATTCATAATTTGAAATGAGCAGCAATATTATTTACTTCATTTTCATTCTTTTTGCATTGTTAATGAGAAAGATGATGACTTTTCTTATCACGTAATGACTTCGGTAGATCTCGAAGACAAAGTAGGCGTATGCGAGACACAAGGAATGCTAAAATCTCATTGGATTTCGGAATATACAGATATTTTGCGACATCGCTGTATCCGCTCTACATTCATAGCTCTGTGGTGTGCACAAAGCACTAAACACACACACACACACACACACACACACACACACACACACACACACACACACACACACACACACACACTGTGACATATTGATAATGCTAACATTTGATTTATGATTTCATATTTTTGTAATACACCGTCTGTGTCTTGGAATCATCTTGCAGATCTGGCCGCTCATTCTACCATTTGACACTCGCAAAATGGCAGAACAGCCTACCACAGCGAAAACAGGTATGCTTATCCTACACAATAAACTGCTCCGCGCCATAATCAGTACTTCCGTATTCATACAGTGTTAATATTTTAACATATAACACCTATATTAGTATCCAGTACAAATATGGGTTAAAATATATAATAAATTAATATTTTAACACTCTCACAACCTTTTAAAATTAACATAGTAAATAATTAAAAGCAATTAAAAACGTAATTCCAGAATTCATTCATTGTTTTATGTATGACTGCTTTCTGTCACACACACACAAGATACTAATATTCATAGTTATATCCACATAAACACTAAGACGCATACCACACACACACACACACACACACACACACACACACACACACACACACACACACACACACACACACACACACACACACTCACGTACACACACTCCCTACCAGTTCGAACTCCTAAAACTAAACATAATATTTTATAGCAATTACCCAGGAAATAGTATATTTTATATTCCTGTATGAATTGGTATATATTTTATTTGCCTCTTGGCAACAGCATTTAATGGCAGGTGATAAGAATTAAAAAAAATGTTCTTGGTCCTGATGTCCAACTGGGGTTTTGGGATGCATGAAAGAACAGTGCCCCTTACGTATCTATTTGCTGAATAAGAAAGGGGAACAAGGTAGAATGCACACGTGTTGTAAAAGACGACGCACCTTAAATACTTATTTATGAACTGAGAAGTGCACAGTGAAACAGGAACAGAAATTGAAGGTTGCGACATGAAACGGCTATCTCTTTTGCCGTCTAGCCCGCGGCAACGTTTTATTTGACATTTATTTTTCTCCTCTACAGAGACGGGTCCGAAATATTAATCCGATCCACTGACAAACGCACATATTGTGTACCCGTATACAGATGTATAATAGTAAACAGGGCCCTGCTTGCTTTTGCCCAAGTTGTTGTTCAGGGGAGGTAACTGCAGAGAAAGTTTGAGTCTTCAAGTAACAAGCCTTGAATTTTTAAATGGATTCAGAAAAAACACATTTTTTTAAACTGTAATTCCATTTCGTATTTTCCTTTTGAATTTACTTTAATTACTTTATTGATTTTTGACACTGTTTAGAGTGAGAGACAGGAAAAAAAAAAGGATAATTATATTCATTTAGTGCTGCAGACATATTGTATGCCACGGGCGCTATGGCTTCATTGTAAGTTTGTACAGACTCTAATTAGTTGGCTTTCATTGTTAGAATAGTAAAATATATAGAATATTTTAATATTATTTCAGGATCATGGTGTTAGGAAATTATACCAACGTATTCTTGACGCTGTAGTATAAAACCGATAGAAATTAAATTTCTTTCTAGTACTTTGGTCTTCGAGTTTCATGCTAGTGTTGATGCAAAAAGGGAATTGAATATTTTTTATGACAATGTTGCATATTCTGTTGTGAGTTACCTTTCAAATCATTTATGGTGTGTGCATGCATACATCTTCTCTTTACCACTTTTTCTATATTTTATTTGAAAAGTCATCAAAGAAAATGAAATATTTTTGTAGTTGTTGAGACACAGTGACATATTTATGACTTAATTAAAAGTTATATCATATAGCAAATTAAGGTAAGCATTTAAATCATTCAGGGGGATATTTCATAGATGCGGTTATATGGAACATACTAAATAATTAGTCTTTACTTCATTACTGAAAGAGTAAAATTTAGTAGAAAATTATAATATTTTTTGTAGTAGGACTGGATTTTTTAAAATATCATCTAACGAAAGTTAGCTCGCATGTAGGAGACTAGAGAAGTAATATAATATTATAATATGCGGAACTGCTTGCAAATGATCCTGTACTAATGGCATTTTGTCTTCTTACATTAATAATTGTTAATGGTGCGTGTTTCAGGCATAGTATACTGTTCTAAGTGTGCTTGTCGTACTTATTCTGTACATATGCACTCCCAATTATAACCGGAAATAACTATTACTATATACTGTTTCTCTCCCTCCATTGGTTAGAACAATTATTACACACATTTTAACCGAAATAACTATCAGCTGCATTGTGTGTCTCCACTGTTCAAAACTCCCTTTCATAGGTGGGCAGTTCATGAAGGTGGTAAGTCTGTTAATGCTTACCCCACAATACGCCATTCTCATCCTCACCATGCGCTACGTCTGCACACGTCCTGGACCCATGTTTGTGACGTCAACAACGGTCTTCCTTGCTGAAATCGTCAAAACAGTTGCTTGTCTTTTGTTCATACTTGTCCTGGAACGTAGCATCAATGGTTGGGCACGTCACCTTTACGACAATCTTATCTGTCGACCCCGAGACTTCGCTCTAGTGTGCGTACCGTCACTTCTCTTTGTGTTGCAGAATAATTTGGTCTTTGTGGCCGTATCCAACCTTGATGCCGCAACATTTCAGGTAAAGTAATAACACCTGTGACTTTTACTGTTAATCGCTTTTCATTACTTTTTAAAGTACACAAAATTCAAGTAAGCAATGGATCCAGTGTTTCTTTCTGTTATTTATTATTTATTATAATGCAATTAACTCATTACTGGTTTCACATCAATGAACACTTCTTCACACATTTTCATTAGTAAATAATCAAAAGAAGTTAATTTTTCAGATAGTGAGACTATGTAACACGCAACTACTTACTTTTAAGGAGGCAGGGGATGGGGGGGGGGCGGTTGATACTGAGCAATTGAGCTGTTGTGATCGGAGCTCCAGACTAGTGAGGCAACCAAGTCTCTCCATGGGAGGGGGGAGATACCCAAAGCCAAGAACTCCTAAGGATACACTCAAGATCTGGAGAGAAGGGACGTCTTTGCACAGAGTCTTTGAAGAACCCGAGATGATTGTCCGTACGACTGGTCCATCTAGATCTGTTGACGGCCCTGACAGCATGCCTTAAAAATACGGCCGGGTATACATCTGGCACACTATTGCAGTGTCCAAGAATTCTCTAGCTGGTTGCCTTCCAGCCCATACAGTCCTTGGTATGAAGCAGGAGGAGACTCAGAGGGTCTTTCTCACCCTCTACCAACATCTACATACTTGGTGTTTCTCCTCTGTTCTGCCTCCATTGTCCCCTTTTATATGCAAAGTCCCTGTATATCATTTTCACTGAGCTGATTAGAACACACCCCTTCCAGCACACAGCACTCCCATCCATCACTGCATGTGCGTGTTGATGTTTCCCTACTTCCATTTAGTGCCAAGTATTGAATTCCAAGTTGACACCTTTGATTGACATATCAATTTCCTGCTAACTACCTAGTTCAGAGCACAACTGACCCTCAGAGCACGTCCTATTTTTATTTTGTTTTTTTTAAAACTATGTTACTATGGTGACTCATTGCCACCTGGCTAAAGTACACTAGTCATAGCAAGAAAGGGTTGTACACACAACTAACACATCTAAATATAACAAATAAATCACAGCTTTCCAATATCTCAAAATTCTATTTCAACAAACAATTTCACAATAACAATATCCAACTGTAAAACTACCAAAACTTGTTATAATGGTGATTCTTAAAACAAGTTACATTTCAAAACTCAGAGCCTGTTTTCTCACAGACAAAATTAGAATCTCAGTGGCCTACCACATATTCCCTATACACTGACACGATTTATGGTCTGGCATTGCTGACCACAGAGAGGTAAATGTGTGCATCCTTGAAAGTTAATTATGCTCTCCCATTCACTGGCATGAACCTATTTCTTCCTCAGCTAGCGTTTCTACCTTAGGTTTCACATTGTTGACAAAATGGCCATTTTAGCCCCTTTGCATTGTTTAAATTAGTTTGGTGGTTTCGTTAATTGTTTAGAGTATGATGACACTTAGAGAGAGAGAAAAAAATAATAATATTTCCTCATGCCCATGACAGCTACAATCTGGAGAGAAGGGAAGATAAAGTAGACAGTACGACAATACCACAATACTTTTGTTTTACAATTTCTAAACAATATAACACTAAGTGGCATTGGTCGGAGATGTCACTTACAATTTCTAAACAATATAACACTAAGTGGCATTGGTCGGAGATGTCACTTACAATTTCTAAACAATATAACACTAAGTGGCATTGGTCGGAGATGTCACTTACATTTGAGTTATTTATTAAGATTCATTAGTAGAATACATATTCTTTACAATTTATTTTCAAGCCATTTATGCAAGAACACATTTAAAAAATATTGTTTAAAAGGAACGCAAAATGTCTAGGACTATTGCCTTACCAGTGTGTTCTTTATTATAATTTATTTTCTGATTTCAATGCTTAGTTTTGATTAACTATGCACATGAATACTGAGTCATGTGCAAGTCTTAAATTTAAGGGCATGCTAGGAAATGTATACAGATTACAAATCTCTTTGTATGATACAGTTTACATCTTTGTAAATGTCGTGACATGTTTATAAGAAACATGTTTTACTTTATAACACTCGTGATATGTTTGTAAGAAACAGATTTTACTTTTACAAGTCGTGTAATTTGTAAAATATTGCGCTCTCTTGAGTGAATACCTTTGTTTTTCTAAAGTAATGTATCATTATACGATACATCCGTTATGTGTTTTGTTTGTATTTGCTCTTGAACTATTGAATAGCACAGTGCTCTTGTTGTGCATTCTTTTTTTAATGTTATTAAAGTGGAAAGTGGAGAGTAAGTACAATTATGTTGAACAGTTTTAAAGGAAAAGCGTTATTGCACCGTAAAGTGAGATAATCTTGAAGAAGCATACAAGAAAATAAAGTATTTTAAAGATAATTTTTATTTATAGTTTCGAAATTATCTTCAGTGGCATTTTATATGTTTTCTTGCAATTTACATAAATATTGTTTTTCGCAAACAAAAACATAAGTTCCGCGAGTTTGGAAAATTTCAATCGTTTGCTAACGGCCCCTTTATGAAACTTTTTCAATTGCAGAAATGTTTCTTTAGTAAATTAAACTTCCAATAGAGAATAATAAAACTCTAGCTATTGGAGATTTAGTCAGGCACTATGTGATCTTACATACAACTATCATATTTTGTGGAAGTACTTTCCAACTAATGCAAACGCAAGATTTATGCACGTCCTTGCGAATTACAACTAGAGAGGTACTCTGAAGAAAGAAATACTCTGTAAACTACACACCAATGTTCCTGGTCCGCATACTTTCGCAGGGTGATACCCCTTTTTAAGAATTATATCTCATACAACTTACGTTTACTGATTTGTCCAATGGGGACCTACATGAATTGTGAATCCGCCAAATATAAATTTATCATAACCTTTGAAGCTGTCAGAGACTTGCGACCTTAAATAACTTCAAGTACCTAGTACCCGAGTTTGATAGACTGTTAACAGTTTTGTTCTTTTACCAACAAAGTCACCACAATTAATACTGCATTACAATTCCATTGAATTCAAAATAAAGTCAACTTTTATTTCAATGTCATATATGAGTTAGTTTATGTATTGCCACTTTTTGAAATAATAATGCTAATGGATTTAATTATGCTGCAATGTAGGAGCTGGTGATGCTATGTACACGTTATTAGCTACATTCATGTTCCACATTAAATTAAAGTGTCTTATTTGCTACATTAATTGTGAACATTATATTAAAGTGGTTTATTTCCTACATTAATTTTAAATATTATATTAAAGGGGCTTATTTACTACATTCATTTTTCACAGTATAATACGATGGCATATTGCTACATTAATTTTCCACATTATATTAAATGGGCTTATTGCTATATTCACTTTCCACAGGGTGATTCATTTGTCTCCATGCAAAGGGAAATGCAATTACGAGAACAATACCAGATTATTATGGAGATTTCGCCGTGAGTGAGAGAGACGCATCTGCAAGTGTATTCAAAGAAAAGGCAACACTATAGAGCATGTTTTGTTAATAAAGTAACAATTTGTTTTTTTTTTTAAATATGGCCATAGTCCCAGGATATGGAGACTTGTGAGTCCCTGTATGAGTAGTGGAAACTGAGAACAATTATATTTATAGTAATATTTGCAATTAGAAATTATTTGAGTTGTTTTGTTTTTGTGATTGATTTTTTAAAAGAAAAACTCAAAATTACCTTTTCCTTAATTTTAATATGTATATCGTGCAGGTGACTTATCAATTAAAGATCCTGACGACCGCAATGTTCACCGTGCTGTTGTTGGGCAAGCGGCTCAGTCGCGTCCAGTGGGTTGCACATCTACTCCTATTTATAGGCGAATCAGTCATACAGGTTTTGAATATAATTGATGTTACAATACATAGAATCTATTTTTTTATCTATCTATCTATCTATCTATCTATCTATCTATCTATCTATCTATCTATCTATCTATTGTGATGGAGATGTGGTGTTGATGTTTGTGACGTTTCCAGTATTTATTTATAGACCCTGCCTAGGATTTTAAGGACTTTCAAATATGATAGATTAAATTAATTCCTTCTCTCTATCCTAAACAGACTGGCTGCCCAAATTATCATTTGACTAACTTTAAAAATGTGTCTTGTAGTGCAGACAACAGATTTACAAACTGACAATTTGCGTACAAAGCTGGCTTTGGAGTCGTTAAATTCCTCTAAATTAATATGCATACGTTATGTCATTCAGCTCATTCGCCCCCATCCAAAACCAAGAAATCTATAGGTCTATTATGCATAAAAATGTACTACAAAGAGGATTAACAATTAAAATAAGATTTAATAAAGTTTAACAATTTAACAATAATCAAATACAAGCGCGAAGCCTATTTTCTTAATTCGGCACGTAGGTGCTTTATCGTTCTCGAGAAAAGAATGCCCAATTGTTTCTTATGACTTTTAGTCATCCGAGTGGTACTCAGCTTTGTGTCTTTGTGTCGCCTGGTCTTTTGATCTAGTCCGAACCGGGTCTATCTCACTTGTAGTTGCGTCAGCGGAATGCACGTGGCATACAATGGAAAACTGTCTCTCAGTTTAGCCCGCTTGTTGCACTTGTGGATATAGACGAGCATGCGCCTACACGTCGGCGTTGCTCTGCAATGGTGGTGGACTTTGGAAGAGTTGAACTCACTCAACAGAGTTCAAAAACCGGCTTGTACAGGAACCACGCGTAAACGTGAAAGACGAAGAAGAAGACCGACCTGGAAGCAAAATGTGTTCCATAATCATTCTGCTGGCACGTTCGCTACCTAAGCATGATTAGTTTCAAATGCTCGAATTAGAAATTTGACTAATGCATCGTTTACAATTTAGATTAGAAAATATAATCTTCTTGCGCATGTTACATTTAACAGTGCATGACGTATGAATTATCAAATATTTACAACGTTAAAATTAGAATTCATACAAAGGGACAATTCAAATCAAGCAAAGCGCTTCACAATTTACAATTAAAATCACACGCAATAATTTGAATTACATGTGAAATTCATATCAAGCGCAGGCACTCCTGGCTCTAGTGAATTTAAAGTCAATACAAATTAAAGTTACAATGGAAAAGAGTTACAATGATTTATATTCCATAACTTATAGGTTTTCAGTCATTTCAACGAACCGTGCTCAAGTTATATAGCAATACATAGCACAATTACATACATAGTTTAAATATGAAAAATACAATCAAATAAAAGTGATACTTTAGTGAGAAGTTGAAGCGTTATCTCATCAATCACGTCGGTCTGTTCCTATACGACTCAAGAGTAAGCGACAGTACTAGCTGACGTACGGTGTCGTAGCTTCTGGATCTCGGAGTGCTATACGGGTGCGTTTTAACCATATTTATAAGAAAGCATAGAGCATATCACGTGACGGATCGCGTGGCATGTAGTTGGTTCTAGAACCTAGACAATGGGCCTAAAGTTACATAACGTCCTGACCTCTTTGTTGGAAGTTTCTCGATACTGAAATATCATGAGAGAACTTAAACAAAGGGTTTTCAAATCTCAATATTTGAAAAACAAACAAGTGGGTCAGAAAGTCAAGACATTTTAATCAGACTGTGACAGTGTTGGTGTTGTTGTTATGGGTCACCCAGGATGCGAGGAGATGATGAAACAATGAGACAATATGGCTACGGCAACCACAGCAGAAGAGGCAGAACATGCAACACGTGTTACATTTCCATGTACTCATTTTTTCCAGGGACACTGCCAAAAACTCTCTCTCTCTCTCTCTCTCTCTCTCTCTCTCTCTCTCTCTCTCTCTCTCTCTCTCTCTCTCTCTCCCTCTCTCAGAATACATAGTGACATCAGTACATGCCTTTCAAAACAATTCTTCATCCCTCTTGCTTCATATTTGCATCGAAAGAAGACTTTTCTACATGTCTTGACCATTCTTCCAAGACCACTCTTCATCGCCGCCACTCACACACAGTAACCTACAATATAACTTAAAAGTCCGAGTCGCAAAGAGGACTCCACTAGACAATTCTGGCACTAAAACTAATGCTAAACTGGTTTTTCTTTGATAACGTACATTTGTCCTTATATAAATATCTTTTGAAATACTTATAATTATATAGTACTTTAAGTATAAATAATACTACATTAAATACTATTTAAACACAATACTTCTTACCAAATAATTTACAACATAATCTATCAAATAAAATAATTAACTATATTCCCGTGCTAGGAAAAACATGTAGAATTTTCCAAGAAAATAATATAAAATAACATAAAAAAGTTATATAAATACAAACTACATCCTACTAACTATTGGAATACCTAAACTTTAACTTTGCTTAATAAATACATAATATAATAAATGGCTATCAAAAATGTACACACTAACACACGTTATATGTTACTACAGCGGAGGGGCAACAGTGCACCGCACTATTCAAAATTAGTGGGTGCTAAGCTGACCTACTTTGCTGCCAGGCAAAACAAGCGCTACGCACACACAGCTCTGTACATACATACATCCACCCTTCCACACTATCTATCTATCTATCTATCTATCTATCTGTTAGACCAAGTGCTGACAGTTATGCTTGCATAATAAAGAAAAATAAATTTGTTGAAATGAACTAATTTCAACCGCTTAAGTACATATCTTGTATAATTATGCTTTTAGTCTTTTTCATGTTTCGTATACTTCGTTTCAAATAAGCACAAAATGTTGTTTTTTTTACCCTATGTGTCTGTGTCTGTTTCTTTGTGCGCATGCGTGTATGTGAACGTGCTACAGGCCGAGCAGTCTAAATCACCCCTAGACAAGAAAGGCACGCCTTTAACAGAAAACATCCGCGTGCGTGGTGTTGCGGCTGTGGTAGCGTGCTGCTGTCTCTCTGGGTTTGCTAACGTCTTCTTCGACAAGCTGATGAAAGATGGAAAGCAGTCGGTGTGGCTACGCAACATACAACTAGGGGCGTCCGGCTCGGTGCTCGGAGCATTAGCTGTCTGGATCAACGATGGCTCCAAACTGCGTGCTCAGGTGAAACAAAAGAAATAGTGCTTTAGAACAATACTTTAAATGCTCTATTTCCCTCTAGGACAAAAGCGAATAAGATCAAAATATACCACGAACTGACATTTTGGCAATATTCATTCCTACATTTCGACCCCATTTCATGTTTGTCAACAGGGATTTTTCTATGGTTTCGACTGGGTGGTGTGGACTGTAGGTCGGTATGCAGGCTTTCGGCGGGTTACTGGTTGCAGCAGTCATCAAGTACGCAGACAACATTCTGAAGGGTTTCTCAACAGCGGGTTCCATTCTTCTTTCGTGCGTAGCATCAGTGTACATCTTTGATTTTAAAGTACGTTATTAAGCATTTTAAGATATCTATTGATATTAAGTTACATTACGAAAGAAACTAACCTACCTGTTAAATGTTTTTCAAATACAATATTCTCATCAGATTTGCATTTCCCCATGTCTGACTTTAAGGCAATTAATTTATGAAGACCATTTTATTTTTGACGATAATGAAGAACGAAATATCTACGAGTTAAGTTTAAATAGTTCAGAATTACTAATCTCCGCGTTCAAAGTTAGCTATGCCCTCCTTGGTTGGTTGTGACGAAAGTTCAATTAAATAAATATAGACAAATAATGAATAAAGATTTATTTGCTAAGTTTTGATATTATAAAAGACAACTAAAAGTCAGCTACTGTTTAAAACATAGATTCCCTTGAAAAAGAAACATAAATAAAGTGATTAAATTATTAACTATGCGTTGAGATGCGACAAAGACCAAAGTTGAATTCTACGTCTTTGACGACGCACGTCATATCTATAAGTAAAGGGAAGTAATCTTTAGTTATGAAGTTCACGAGGATTTACAAAAATTATTTTCAAGAACCAAGCTAGTGAAATTATCACAATACAGTTAAGGATTTGATAGACGCACGAACAATTTTTTTTTGTAATTTTTCAGGCCAGAATTAAACTAAAGGGGAGTAATCTTTAGTAATCTTTCACGTGCAATTGAAGTCTCTCACATTACTGAAATATCTTTCTCTGAAACATGAGTTGCATAAAACATCGAAACATAAAGCAGCCTGACTAGATAAACTTGTGAGACAGAGAAAACGCTTCAATGGTATTTATATCCAACATAAATATTACTGGAAGGATAACTGAGAGAGTAAGACTGGCATTAAAATACAATATAACACATTCTGTATGCACAAAGAATTTCGAAGGCAAGTTAATTGTATAAAAATTATGTTAAACACTTTCTACTGCAAGTATAATAGGAAAAGTTAAACTTATTTGTATATAGGTCAGACCACTACATTACAATTATTGTCAAGCGTTAAATTTATTCAGATCCTTATCCCATTGATAGATAGATAGATAGATAGATAGATAGATAGATAGACAGACAGACAGATAGATAGATAGATAGATAGATAGATAGATAGATAGATAGATAGATAGATAGATAGATAGATAGATAGATAGATAGATAGATAGATAGATAGATAGATAGATAGATAGATAGATAGATAGATAGATAGATAGATAGATAGATAGATTTTCCGAATGTATATTTTTAAAAAAAAATCAATGTTCAAACGATGCTTAACTTTTGTGTTTATTCACTTCATGTGCATTTGAAATTGTAAAATATGTTACAGCTGGATATTAATCTTGTGATCGGTAACGATAATCTCACTTTGTGCACGGAAGCATTAGAACGATATTTGCATTTTACTTTTAGCAACAATGTAATTTGGCTTCCATTCTAGTAGTACATTTTTCTTTCTTTGACACCAACTACCTTACATGCTTGTAGGCCATATGATAAGTTTTCCTAATTAGTATAGTTTGGTGTACATATTCTTTACAATTAGGCATCAATTGCTTTTTAAACTTAAAACAAAAATGCCGCGGTACGGTTCTGAGCTTATGAAAAAACTTAGTTATTGAGCTAACATCTACTGAGGAAAATAAATATAAGAAGTTAATTAAAGAAACAACATTTGTGCATTTATGATGATAATGTGGAAATTTTATTTATAAAAGGTGACCTCGAAACAATGATGTTATTCGCGCCCTCGGATGCTGTTATGCACAGATAAAAAATAAAGAAAATTAACGATACACATTTTTGTATATATGCATCCACGAATGAGGGACACATTCCTGATATTTTAAAGGTGTGTCGTCTTCTAGTTTATTTAATATTTAATGATAAACATCTTTGAATTATTTAAGTTTGTTTACTTGCAATGAAAACAATATACTATCTTTAAGTTTGCAGGTAAATTTGATTGTACAATATTTTATTTAAACGAAAGATTTGGCAGCTGAGGAAAATACACTTAATCTTAATTTGTTGCTTTAGACAGTAAGATTTGTAGTTGAATGATGCTCCTTGACCATATACATTATCTGTTGCAGGTGAGTGCTGAGTTCGTCATTGGAACAACGCTGGTCATGGTGGCTGTGTACCTGTACAGTGTGTTCCCGGCCCTTCAACCACCTTTGGAGATCGTAGTGCAGCCCGTAGAGTTACCGAACGGCAGCTTGAGGACTGAATCAAAACGCCCCACTCCAGTTGTACCGAACACGACAATTGTCCCCATTCATACCGAGATTAGATCTAAGCACTAACGGTCTAATCAACACATATGAACAAATAACTTTAGTGTGTTTTTTCTTCTTCAGTACGCGGGTCGAACGCTAACCAAATGTAACTGGAGTGTGAATATTCTTCACACATATTATGTAGAATGCTAGTGATGTGTAACGTATCAAAGGATAAGGTGCTCCTGAACAAATTTCGATTTATTCACTACCAAGTAGGAATGCATAACGAAAACATTCATTCCTGAGGAAAATATTTGAGGTGAATTCTAGATACAAAAATATTTTCAGTGTATTGAAGACATTTTACATTGCAAAAATATTTTCACTGTAAAGAAGACACTTTAAATTTACTTTTACATTGACTTCGTGTTGGGTCATGTTTGCAAAGTAAACCAGTAAAGCTCTTATTTGAGTCTAAGATCTCACTTACATAGACAGTATTATCGTTAACGTCGTCTTTATCACCATCTGCAAGAACACCCATATCTTTATTTCATGACTAAAGTTCCGTTATTGGTGATCCAGTAATACAAGTTGTTGGAAAATGTGTATTTCGTATTTAAATGATAACTGGAATACCCATTTACGGCTATTTCGAAGTAACATTTGTGTATACTTTGAATCTCACCTACACGTTCATTTTGAATTAGATACTGTAGCTCGTGTATCACTGATATTTTGTCGCATACTGTGAATGGCACTAGTGTCTATGATTACTTAATGTGTGATAACATTCATAATTTTAAATAATTATCCTTCCACATTCAATTCCTCCTGCAATCATACACTAAGTCCACGACAGGGTCTTTGTCTTTCTGCAGTCTGGGAGGGACAAAGTCAAGCCCTGGGGAACGTCACTAATTATGTCTTCTTCTCTGAATTAACCGGACGTGCTCAAGAAGAATTAGTGGAACTATCTAGCGATTGCACATTACAAATAACATTTAACGACCCCGACTCTTCGTTTTGGTGCACTGTTTCATAGGAATATCCGTTGTTGCCGTCCCTGGCGATGAAAGTTCTTCAACCTTTTTCAACAACTTATTTATGCGGGTTGTCAGTTTCTGCATTGACTGCCATGAAAACCAAAACCCGGTCAAGAATAAACGTGGGCAATGATATTCGTGACTGTTTGTCACAAATTCCAGCCAGAACAGACATGCAATCCAACTGAAAATAGTGACGTCTTTAATAACATAACACACGTAAATGAAAATAAGTTTTGTGTAGCAATCAATATGCAGTTTAACATGTAGAGATACATAACATAATACTTTATACAGTTATATTTATACCTTGCAAATATTAAGACCTTTATCATATATTAACAAGTGGTCCGCAAAACTGTTTGAATTTTAAATGTGGGCCTTAACAGCAAAAGGGTCTGAGAACCTTGGCCTGGTATGTAAGTTGCGATAAGTGGTGAGAATCAAACAATGTAACTAAAGCAGTTTTAATACTAGCTGTTCTAGGCAGGAGACGTGATGCACAGCAGGACAGGGATTAACTCTGTTTTAATGAGTCTTCCTTTAAGCTTAAGACACCGCTCTAAAGGCCGTCTATACACAGAGAATTGATTTGCCCCAGAAGATATCTAAGAATCCAGGTATAGTACTGCTAGCAGGCATTAGACTGCAATAGTGAATGACTTGGGCAGGCAGCGAAGTGACATTTTTTTTTTCAGGAGATAACATGTAAAGGCGGCAACCTGTGGGCGAATTGTTCGTTTAACAAAATGTACTAATAAATTCCGTTTGCATTTCTGCAGTGTATGTTAGTGCGGATTGCTGATAAAAGGACGATTAAAGCGAGATTAGCAAGCACATTGAAGTTTAAGAATACGTAAAATCATAGCATGCTGTTTAACTAACGATTATAATGTGGATTATAAAATATTCTAGCACTTTTTCTGTCTGCTACATATGTATGCACTCACAGACACATCTCAAAGCAACAAAACATTAATAAGTTTTTTGTACTTTTTTCTTTGTTTTGAATAATTTATTAGCCAACGAAATGTGTAATACTCGGTATTACAAATAAATTCAAATTATCCTAATTAAGATTAGGAATAAAATGTCAAAACGATAAATAAACAGTTGCACGAAATGAAACAGAAATAAATGTATACATTATTTACTGAATGTCTGTAAATTATTGCGACTTTAACTATAGCAATGTAGTATGAGATAAGAAGAGAAATACAATATTTTCTGATAATATGATAAACAGCTTATCTTAAATCCTGACTAATGGAGATTATGCCACACTACAAATACAAACACCACACGTTCTTGAACATTCAAGAACAAATCCCTTTGTAATTATCATATAAGGACATGTTGTTATCTTGATGATAACTCCGACCCATTCTTTCTTTTCTTGGAAGGTGTGATACGTCATGTATTAGTACAACATGTGTCTTCATTCTCAATGTTATAACGTTGATAGAAGACAGTATATTGATTCAAATTATCAGAGACGATTCTGTTTGATTATTAACGCTAAATGGCAGCAGCAACAAAGCACTAAAGGGTTTTGGAAGCAATTGTGTCTTTACATATATATAAAATGTACATGCGTACATATATAAAAATGTACATGCATACATATATAAAAATGTACATGCGTACATATATACATGTACACATATATTCGTATATTTATCCTTAAATCATTAAATGTAATAGCACATGATTACTTATTATCGTGTATATAGTTATGTTGTACAAACCAACAAATTATGTTATGTTGATTTGTTGGTTCTAAAGCTATTTGTAACAATATGATACGATTTTAGTAATATGTTCCTTTATTAAAGCATAACTCTGAATGAATGTTTCATATTCCTAATCTTGTTAAGTCTACCTTCATAAACATAAAAGCACTTAATAAAAAAAATGGATTTTCCAATCTTACATATTTTCGCATATCAGTGACAATCAATGATTATACGAAACAACACGGAATACCAAGAAAAATAACAAAAAGCATATTCACACTCTCGTGACTACTCGGGACTCTAGATGTCCAGATTCTGGAAACGATGGATTAACTAGTTTCACAAATCTAGTTCAACATTTTTACAAAGAAGAGAATAAAGCAAATTTTCTTCATATTTTTAGCACACACTTTTCCTTTGATATGGAAAGCAGTAGCAATTAACAGAAGCAAAATTAAATTGACACATTAGATTTTTAAACTAATCAAATTTTAGTACTATAGATAATACTTTGGTAGAATTTCAGATAGATAGATAAATATATTGCTTTGGTAATGCAAACTATTTCCAACTAGATGAATAGTTTTATTTATCTAACGGTTATGTTTTACGAGAACAAGAACTGCCAATGGGCTGAGATCTATACTCTCACCTGCTGTAGAGAAATCTATTGTCTGATCATTTGAATTTGAAGTCGGAAAGAAATTATGTCTTGAAAGGGTAACTTTAGCTTAATGGTGAGTTAACTAACTGTGTGAGAGAGAATGGACTTTTGCTATTTATATGTTATACTTGTGTTTTATGTAGAGATGCATTATGTGAGTAGACTATTATTTCTACAAATGTTTGAACTAAGCTGCTCGTATGTAGTGTACTAACATTTGACATTGTTTTAATATGCTGTATTTATTATGCTGTGTGCACCTATCAGGCTAATGAATACCATTGCAGGAAACTGTAAGTTCAGACTGGAATGAAAGAAAGAATGGAGTTATAAACAGATTAACTGGAAGCTTTGCGTTTGCTCCCTGATTATGCTTTTCACAGTGAAGCCTTTCATTTTCTGTATGCATGATTTGAACCTCCTGGTTTGCTGATTGTAAAGTGCTATGCCCGACCGTGATAGGTGCGGGAAACAGTGTGTAAGTGCGGTGGATATATTACACTCTATTTGATGTATGGCAGCAAGATACGCTGACTACATGAGCAATTTATGGTATAAGGAAGTACTAGAATTGTTGTAATTGTTATTCTGCTTGAAAAAAACTGACACAGTGACAAATGACGTGCAAGGTGGATTTGAGAGAATGACAGTGTTTTCTTTTTCAAAATGTGTGTAGGGAGAGACGAGGAGTTGATGGAAGACAATAAACATGTGACATTGTTGTAAAACATCATGTGAAAACCAATTTGGCTTTGTCTAAATCAGTTTATGTAAATACTATTATCTCTTATCACTAACAACCCTTTTTCTCTTTTTGATAAGAATTACCCTGTGATTTGTATTGAATTGTTGAATTGTGTTTTAGGATATACACTGTGTAGTCAAAATTATTCGTATGTGTTGGCGTGGGAATACTGTTGCCAAGTGATTGTTGATTTAATAAATTTTTGTTAAATTTATTGACATTCTTACACAACAGTGCTCTGCTTCTAATTCAAATATAGCAATGATTCATTAAACTGGCGTGTTTCTTTTAGGTTATGACTAAGAGACAAAACACAAAATCATATTGAATTTGGTTGTCACTATTCATGTATAGTATTTGAGATGATTCCCACAAAAGTGAAGGAATGAGTTACATTCCGTTAGTTTAAATATACATTTAGCACTTGCTATGGAGAAAAACCATCTGGGTACAGAGTTATGTGTGCACTAATGCGATCAGCCTTTTAACCCAATATAAGCATTTTACGTTTCTAAGTAATAGCTGGATAAATAATAATTATTCACAATTTTTTTAATCTACAAAATACATAAAAAAAGCAAGAACTGTATACACTTATTCTTAAGTAGTAATGGTGTGGTAAATATTTCCACTCTTTTTAATTTGCCACTAGTCTCTTTTATATTTTAGTATCTATATATGTGTGTTTATTTATGAATTTTTAGTGATAAATCCGGAGATTTTGCTCTTATTGCCAACATTCACATGCTTTGTTTAAGCAGACATCGTGCACTGTACATTAGGTACACATGCAATGTTGAAACAATAGGACCCTTCTAACTGGATCATTAGACATTACCCAGACTACTATCAAAATTAAATCACACTGGTGGTCACTCCTAGTGGAACTAAATGGCATACTTTCTTGTGAATACATGGACCCTCCTCAAATCTTGTTATGAAAATCTTCTTACTTCATGATACAAGCTCTGAGAAGTTAGCCAGTTAGATTAGCCAATGGTTGCGCACTGGCCAACCATATTTAACCAATGGCTGTCTACTGGCCAGCTGTAGTAGACCATCTGGTGCTGGGTAAATAAAAGGGGAAACACAATTTATAACAATCTATCTGTTCACTGTCCCTGACCAGGGAATTCCACATGCAGCAAGACTTTTTGTGCACTCTGTCTCCTGCTACCCCAGGGATTATATGAAAAGGACTATCTTGAGTAAACCAAAGATTTATAAATCTAAAAACTGTATTTTCCACGTTTCTTTTGCAGCTAAACAGAATGTAAATTGTGTCTTTCTTTCAGCTGACGGATAATGTATTTTAATGTTCATGTGTATCTTGTGTGCTGTTTAATTCTAAGATATCATAATTAATTTGTTATGTAGAAATAACATGCAATTTATGCTGGTTTATTTAATTGTATTTAACATGTTGGTCATTGTTGGAACATTATATTGAGTCTGGCACAACGAATGTGGATCTCTGTAAAAAATTGTTTATGATTTGGAGCCATTTTTATTTAAACCTTGATTAGTAAGATGTTAATTATCACTTAGGGATTTTTTGTTTTCATTGATTGGTCTGTAACTCTATTTGTTGAAAAAGCATAACACTATATGGGAAAACAAATGCGAACGAACCTTTTTGATACTGCATATTATTATCTGAAAAATATAAATGCAAAGTTATTTTGTTGATACCACATAACTGTACCTGGAAATTGTAAATGTAAATTTAATTCATTAATACCACATAACTTTATCTGGAAAAGAGATAGTAAATGCCTGCCCAAATGAAATTTTACAGAATAATTATTGATATGTTTCTACAGCAATTGACAAACCCCCTTTGGTTCCTACTGCTACCCTTGGTACATTTCATCTACCTTGGTGTATCCATTCTCACCTGTAAACTGGACACAGCACACCATTTTGTAAATTCATGAAGCCAGCCAGGGTATGATGCTTTTGAGCCCAATTGCCAGCTATGAAATCATGATGTCCTCTACCACAGTGTGAAAAAAGAAACAAGCCCATTAAGGTCAATTTGACCCTTTTCAAATATTATATGACTTCGTTCAATCTCATAAAGTACCTTGTTCACAGTATCTGAACACAATTGATTGAACTAACTTTGTTAACATATACTGCTATTGATTGTAAGAACACTATCGTACACAATTAATATGATCCCCTTTTCAGGTCTGATACTATAATAAACTATTCTAAGTATATGACCATTGTTGAATTGCTGTGTAGTGTGTAGTTAATAGTTCTAATAATAAATTGAATTTCTTATTTGTCAACACGCTCAACTTGTGTTACATTATAAACGAAAAGGTTAAAGTACTGTGGAGGATTAATATTTAACAAGACGGGTGCTATGGGCAATTTTAGATGAGTAATAATAAATATAGTACTGTCTAAACATAGTGATACTAATATATATATATATATATATATATATATATATATATATATATATATATATATATATATATATTGTGACAGACTTCTGACCGAATTCTGTGTCACGAACTTCTGACCCACATCCGAAACTCGAATATCATATTCGAATTGAATTCCTTTGTTAGAACCCTCCCGTCGTGCACCAGCATGAGGAAAAACAATAGTGAGTTCATCCCTTGTTATGTAACTTTAGACAACAGTCGAGAAAGGTCGGATCAACAAAACATACCTCGTGATCTAGTCACGTGATGCATTCATGCAATACAATAAATACTCTTGACGCGGTAATATTCTTTACTCACACCAGCTCTCGAACACCTTAGTTTCCGAATATCTTGCTGAGTCGGAAAGGAACATAGGAACCCGTGTCTTTGCAGTAATTCTACTTTAAGAAGGTAACACGTCTACTTCTTACAATGATATTGCATTTTACTATTTGTATTTTTGTATATGAATTATGTATGTATTTTGTACAATTCTCCTCCAAGCATATGTGATTCGATAGAATGACTAAAGCCTAAAGATTTCATTGTATATAAATTAATTGTAACCTTTAGACTTTAATTAGTATAAACCTTAATTCTCTTGTGCCGCAGAACGTCTGTGCACGTTGTGAATTTCATGTAATTCAAATGATTTTCTTCCGTGTAATTTCATTGTTAATTCGTAAAGCGCTCATATTTAATTTGAATAATATTTTGTTCTCATTGTATGAATTCCATTTTTGATGAAGTAAATGTTTGGAAATTCATACGTTTATGTAATGTTAAAAATAACACACATGTGAATTATATTGTAATTTTTATGAATATAAATATATTGTAAAAGACACGATAGTCGAAGATTTAAAACTAAGCGCATTGTATCAGTCACGTGCTTGGATGATTTGCGAATGTAAACGCAAATCGCTCATAGAAACTACACTCTTATTTCAGATCGGGTTCTTCTCTGCCTTATAATACGTTCTACGTATTATTGCCACCTTCGCATCACGTTGGGTGCTTGTTCCTTTATTCAACCTTGGACGGACAACGTTACAATTCCGTACCGCCTTGTTGATAGTGTTCTGCCATGACGAAACCCTAGTATAACAAGTCGAGAGACGACAAGTTATTGGGAACTACGGGTCGTACAGTGCAAGCATCGCTTGATACGTGGAAGGATCGAACTGACCTTAGACCACGTGTTCATCAAGACTCCTAAGAGAGATAAGTAACTAACCCGAACTCTGAATCCATCGAATGTGCTGGCAAAAATAACTTTCTCGAGCATTAACTTTCAAGCCGATCGAATTTGCCTTAGTTTAGACCTGAAGCTGTGTCTTCGTAATTGATTGTTATTGTTAAATATTAACTATTAAATTCTTTATTGTTAATAACTCTTTCGTAGTGATTTTTTATGCATATAGACCTAATCAGGTTTGGATGGGGGATCGACTGAGCTAAATGTAACATTTTGAATGCATAAAGATTTAAGAGAGTGTTAACGGTTTCCACACCGGCTATTGTACACAAGTTGTCTGTTCGTGAATCTGTTTGTCTGTACTACAAAGGCGCATTTTCATATGAGACGAAAGATAATTTGAGCAACCAGCCTTTTTAAGGAAAGAGGAGAAATTAATTTATCTAATTAAATTAAAGTTCTGTAAAATTCCTAAGCAGGGTTTTTAAATAAAAACTGGACATGTAACATACATACATATATATATATATTGTTGTTGTTAAACGATGTAGCATCCATGATTTATTTTTGGTGCATTATTGTATTGCTGGAGTCGGATTCTGAGGAGTGACGTATCGCATCCCTATTTCTTATGAGACCGAATTCATCTAGAGTTCTCAGGTGGAGTTTTACAAGAAGGGGATTTCATAAATTCTTCTGAGTATTCTATTTTATTATCTTTGTGTGGCAATTTTGTTTCCTTTTTCGTGATATCAGCCGGTGTCGTTATATTCCTTATATAATTATGTTTTCCAAACACATACTATGTTTTCAGTCTTTGCCTCATTTGAATTTGAGAAGTGGAATTCTCCTATTTTCTTCTTATGGAGAACATTTTTTCGTAATTTTCTTCAACAATCATTATAAGGTGTTCTATATGTTCATCTGTATATATTTATTTCATCATTGCAGGATTCATTCAAAGTACACCTCGAGGAGCAAGGTGTTTGTGTCTACATTTACTGTATAAATATTAGTTAGATCTTCATTTTTCATTACATTTATTAATAGAATTATGGCCCTCTGCTACATTTTAATAGTTGATACACTCTGCAGGCAGACATGATTGTGTAAATCTATATTTTTATATCACATGTTTGTTTGAGTTAAACTACGGAAACAAGTTTCGATTAACTCTACATTTGAAAATTGTTCTAGTTTGAGTTATACCATCTTCTATTCATTGACTGACTGAGTTTACGTTTTTAAGAATTTGCATGTATGTTTACCATGCTCTTTCATGGTCGAATCAGTTTACAATCTGTAAACCAGAAGATTCATATTACACAAATGAAAGAGTGCTTTTGTCCTTGTGAAAATATAATCAGGGAACAAACACTAAGTTTCCAATGTTATTCCTTTTAACCATTCATTCTTACATTCAAATGTCAACTTACAGTTTCCTGCAACAGTATTTATTAGCCCGACACACACACACACACACACACACACACACACACACACACACACACACACACACACATGCGCACGCACGCACGCACGCACACACATTCACACACACACATACACACACACACACACACACACACACACACACACACACACACACACAAACACACATATATATATATACACACACAGTATAATATTTACAATGTAATATTTATACACAAGTTCATAAGAACAATGTCAAATATTTAGCATACTATATACAAGTATCTTAGTTCAAACATTTGTAGAAGTTGTCACCGCTGTACTCTGGTGTGACTTTGTAATAATGAATTATATCAAAATTTGTTAATTAGCTGCAATACAAAACATCTACAAGTGTCGATGCAGAGTATGGGCCACTGGCTAAATATGCATTTCTGAAACTGTTATGCCGATATACTGGTACACCGCCAAGTTGGCTCATGGCCCACACTCAGTTAATAAGCTGAAAATGGATTTTATGAAATAGATATATAACAATTATAAATAGACGAACAGAGAACAAGATGTAATCATTAGATTATCACTTCAAATTACGATAACAAACGAAAGAAATTGCATTTCACTAACAAATACGCAAGATTGAAAATTAATAAAAAGAATTTTTAATAAAACAAAAGTTAACAATATTTAGAAAGAATAAGTAATATATGGTATGTCCTAGTTTTCATCATAATTCCAAACAACAAGTTCAAGCCACCCTGTAGTCACGTTCAGGATCATGACTTATCTCAATGCACTGGAGTGACATACAACACGCTGGTAGACTCGCAATAGGACATGACATCACACCAGGAACAAATCCCAAATCCTATATTGAAATCAAAGATAAAAGATCAAGATTAAGCCGAAAACACTGAAAAACAAGTAATTGCAGAGTCTACGTGTCCTGTCAATTAATCCATTTATACGTACTAAGTTTGGAATAGGCCTCTGAAAGAAAAAAATGTTAACATGTTCGAATAAAACATAGCATATAGCATCCTAATAAAACCTAACCATTCATACAATACAAAGACGCTTTTATCTTAACTAGCCAGGGTTTTACTGTTCCGTGCACAACCCCAAATAGTCTCCAAAGGTTTACTACAAGAGTCACCTGGAAAAAGAGTACATAATAAAATTTAATGTTCCTTTTATTTCTACTTGGAAGCACGTATGTCTCTACTCACCCTCGATCCAGGCAATTTTCACCTAGGTATAATAATTTATGACTTTCTCCGCAACTCCCAACCTATCTCTGCCATCCCAGTAACAACAGTATCTGTTGTATGACCAGATACACGCACACATATTAATTTTACTTCCAAAATAATGGTTTACTGGCCATCACACAATTTTAAACAAAGAAAGACTCGCTGCCTACTCCTCTTATAACAAAAATACCAAACACCGGTCAATAAATCTGCCACCAGGCATCACTCTTGTTTATTCGGGACATCACTTCCAAATTAAGAATTATGCAATACCCACATCATACGAATTACAAATAGCATTTGAATTAAAGTTGACGATGCCATAAAATGTGTATACAATATATGGGAAAATTTACGATAATATGACTGAAATAATACTTTATCCACATAATACATTTCTATGTAAAGAACAAGTATAACACATCAATAGCAAAATTGCATGAAATATTTAAAGAAATAAGTCACTTCTTTCTCAACCAGACGCTTAACTCACCATTACGCTAATGGCTGCCTTTCAAGACTGATCATACAGTAGAATTATCTACAGCATATATATTTCTTTTTATCTCAGCCCTTTTGGTGTTTCTTGTTCTTGTAAATCTTATCCATTGGATAATAAAAACTAATCATCCCGTTGAACTAGTTTGCATTACATCAGTAGTTTCTAGCATATTCTCAACTCGGAATGTTTACTTCCAACTCTGACACTTACAAAATACGATCAAAAGAGTGCCTAAAGGCCAGGTCATTTCGAAAATTTAAAACTTATGTTTAGAAATAGAGAAAGGCAAATTTACTCAGTCATAAGTAGTACTTGATTTTCAACAGTTACATTAAACAGAGACAAACAAATCATGTGCTACTCGCTTGTATTCAGCTCTAACAACTCTTATGGAATAAATTATCGCCTCCTGAAAAGTATTCCATATTCCGTCCAGGAGCATACATTGTTGTAAAGTGATTACAGTGTGCTCAAGATAAATGCGGGTGAATGTAAGTTGAAAAAGCCGGCAAATGCAATAATAATACAAAGGAATGTAAAGAAAGAGAAATTATACCACTTAGAACTTATAATAATGTTGGGATATCGCGCAGTTTCATTGTCTGAAGTATCCGTGAATATAGAACTGAGTTACGCCTGTCGGCTGTCATTCCATGACATTGCAAGAATTGTTCTCTATTGTTTGCTGTACATTCTATGTTTAACTTGTCAATAGCTGTTATTTTGTTTCTATGCATCGTGTTGTAGACTTTAGCAGTCACATCAAACTGCCTGATAGTAATTTCCAAGTGGTGCATTGACAAGTGCTTGGGAGATAGTTCGTTGGCGTTTGACCTTTCCTGGATTTTTAATCTCAAAATTGTTTTAATTTTACCATGCAGAATGCAAGAATTCTGGTATGCCTAGAATATGTTGCAAATGTTCAGCGAGTGTCCATTTTTAGAAGTAAGACGATACAGTGAGAATAGATGCACTTGGTCAGAGCGTGAATCTATTAACGAACATGTCCCAATGCTACATAAGTGGCAGTGGGTCGAAGGTGAATTTTGATTTCTGGATGTTTTGAAAGAAATAAAAGAGAACGACCATTTATACACTTTAACCATTCAAGTATCGTCATTAATTTTGAATTTCAATTTTGAATTAAGGAATAAGTATCTTGAACGTCACTCTTGAAAATAATACAATGTAAGATTTACTTGGAAAATAAACTCTTCTCCTCTTTATAAACTACATTTAGCTTTACTGACATTCTTTACTAAATTTCTGAATAATTCTACATGTTCTGGCATTCTACACGACCAATCATTTCCTTGTATATTATTAAATTTATATAGCGGCATTGCATAACGAAAGATTCATGTACGTTATGATTGCTTAATTTAAAATAAAATATTCATTTATTATAATATTTTTATACTTTGAACCAAATTATTTCTTTCCGTTTCAGATTTCTTTTTACTGGAGTAAATATTCTTATTTCTTATATTTTGATATTCATCATATAACTAAAATATTTAAGACGTACAACCGATATGAAAATCTCAATTGATGATGATGATAATGAAGATTGTTATTATTATTATTGGTAGTAGTAGTAGTAGTAGTAGTAGTAGTAAGCCTCTTTTCACGACTTCAGTTGACTTTCGGTTGTGATCTTACCAAGATTCTGGGAGATCCAAGGTTTTACGGAGAATGTGGGCACTTCCGAGGAGCGCTGCTTTGAGTAGTGGAGCGAGTCTGTGGTTTCCAGGGAGTTTATTCAGGTAGCCTTCTAATTCTGATGTTATGTTTCCAAAAGCTCCTATCACTATAGATATCACTTCTGCTTTTATATTTCATAGTCTCTGAATTTTTAGTCTATTTTTATTTCTCTTTCTTTCGCTTTTATGTTTCTATCACTTGGAACAGAGACATCAATGATTGTCGCTGTTCTATTGGACTTATTGAGAACTACAATGTCTGGTCTTTGTGCAGATGTTATAAGTGCTTCTGTTTCTGCTTTCAATCCTGCCTCTTTCAACCATTTGTACGTTGATTGCTTTGTTGACATTTCGTCGGCTTGTCGTACATACTGGCCATGGAGAGGTTTCTGGCTCCAGGTACATACTAGTGCTTGCTTCGTTTTTTTTTTCTTCCATGTTTCTTTGTCTGTTTCTGGGGGTTAAAATAGTCCACTCATCTTTACTGCTTCTATCAGTGGGTCATCTTTGTTGTTATTCCAGATGTAGTCAAAAGGCCAATAACTTCTCCTTCAATGATATGTTTGATTTTCTTGAGACCTCGGTGTGAAATGGACTCCAAGGACATTAACAGACGACTCCAGTTATGTGAATGGATTTGCTAAATGTAGATGATTACCCAATGAAGATGATATTAAATATTAATTAATTACCTCTCCACATTCAATCCGTCTGCAATCATACACTAGGTCCACGACAGGGTCTTTGTCTTTTGCAGTCTGGGAGTGACTAGGTCAAGCCCTGGGGCACGTTATTAATTACGTCTCCCACCCCAAGTGTTACCCGTCCAAATAACCGGCTCCTAACTGAAACTACTCTTATCAGTCTCGAAGTCGTTATCAGGCCCCCACAATTTCTCACCTGTTAGGTGACAGACTTGCTCTAAGAAATGTGTCGCGACTGTCGTTTGTCAGAACGTAAATTACGTTGATTTTAACGAGCCCCCACTGTCACCTCTACACATTTGCCTCAAATTACGTAATAGAGTGAGCAAGTTAAATTTAACGAAAAAATTTATTAAAATATAAAAATAATAACAAATTAAGTTTTAAAGAATTTCAATTAGATTTCACTCAAGGCAGAATCCGAGATTCGCAGATATCTCAAGAAAATAATGTATTACTTCAGAAAAAGAGTATTTCCTTCAATCTGTCTCTTATAACTAAAATGACAATTCAGCAATTCTTAATTCAAGAAAAAATGACAAATTAAGTTTTACAAGATTTAGAAATTAGAGATTAATTAGAATTTCCTCTTTCACACTTCTTCAGAAACACATTATAGAAAAAAGAGAAGATTTACAACAACATTCATAAGAATTAGAAGACAGGAAGAACAATACAAGAATTGACTAAATCACGGAACATTACAGGTTTTTCATGAGACAAAACATGGATTTTGATCACCTTGTGATTTTGCTGGAACAGTTCGAATTTCCCAGGTCCTTAGTGTTACGAATATCCGAATTTACACATGTCCCGAATTTACACCACGAAATTCAGTCCTGACAGAATAACTCGCACTGTCAGTCAACAAATGACAACCGACGTAGATCCAACATCAAACGTTTTCCCGGTCTCCAGTGCCGACGCTAATCTGGTCCCAACGTGTACTTGCCCTCTCAAGTCGACAAGACTTCGTAGATTCATCCTGATCGCCCTTGCAATCAGCGGGTGTGGTCAGAGTCAGTTATGACTTTCACTCGGGTCCTCTTCAACCAGTGTGTGCGCATTTAAGCATGCGCGGTGTGTACGTTACGGTACAGGTAGGTGTCCTTCAGCTGTAAACATACAAGTGAATTTTTGCTACGCATCAGTCTCGTGAATTAAATATCACAAACCTGCAAATTTAACGTTAGTTCTCATTTTCAATTCTTTTACATAAGTTACTTCCTTCTTTGCTAGAAAAATGCAATTACAGAATCATTCAGTTAAAATATCAATTAAATGAAAAATCTATAAGTTGCGAGAAGAAAAGATAGATTTTATCTATGTACAAAATCATAAATTTTACCATCTCAGACAATCTGTGTGCTTCTAACCACAGAAGGACAAGAATGCGGGATCTCCTGTATGACAGATGTGCGTGCCAGCTCGAGACGGTCTATTTAAGCTATCATCGATCTCCACGTGCTAATCTGCTCCTAAGGGTATATTTCATCCCCTGCTTCGACTATTGTTCAATAGTCTCGCTTCAGTGCTTCTGCTGAAAGGCTAGGCTGTTAGTGCAACGCGGTTACCCTTTGGAAGCTGCCAGACTCTGAGATACATGGTTTCTATCCCCCTATGTTGTGCGTATCTGTTATGTAACGTAAATGTCTTCCCTTCTCATGCGTCTCTAAACACCTGATTGTAGATTATTTGTCTGTCTTTGAATCTCCAACGCTATTGTGAGACCAAAGTGTTCCCCGTCTTAGAAGTCTTGTTGTCATTGTCTGCCTGGAGATGCGAGAGTGTTTCTGTAGATTGTCTACCCTTGTTGAGTGTCCACCCTCCCACACCCTGTTTACGTCAGCCCGTTTCTAACCGACTCAACATGTGTGTCCCTTTGTCCTGGCTACCTCAAGACAGTTACTTCAAACGGATTGTTGGCTTTCATGAAAGAATTCTTTTATCTTGAGAAAACCCTTTCTAAAATATTAAGAAAAGTAAAATTGTATATTTCTAGTTTAATATTTTGTAGTTTTGCATTTTCTGCTCACACTCGGCCTCCAATTTATCGAGATACATTGAACCTGTCTACGTCTGCTTTGGGGTGTAAGGCTATATGTATTGTGAGTAGTTTTCTTGCTTTTCTGTCCAGTTCATGAATTAACTTTGGACTTTTCTTCTCTATGCATATTTTCTTGATGTTGTAGTATACCAAGTTACTGATATCCATTTTCCATTGAAACATCATTGATTTTTCCGATGTCGAATTTCAGGTCCTCTGTTTCTTTGACCTTGCCTTTCTGGATGACAATTCTTAACATTTCTCAAGGCCGAATTTCATGTTAATGTCATTACTGCAGATTTTGACAGTATTGATCAGGGATGTGATGTCACGTTCATTTTTACCGTACAGCTTGAGTCGTCCATGTACAGGAAATGGCTGATGACCTGTCCTGCTTTCATTTTGTATCCTAACCTTTTTTCTGGATCACTTGACTGAGAGGATTTAGGGCAATGCAGAACAGCAGTGGTAACAGGAAATCACCTTGGAAGATTCCACAATTTATTGTTATATCTGCAATATTTGTGTTGTTGCATGTGAAGGTGATTTTCTAATTTTTCATTGACTCCTGAATTAGGTACTGTATTGATGGCGCTACTTTGTACAATTTTAGTGTTTCAATTATCCATGACTGTGGGACTGAGTCATAGGCCTTTTGATAGTCAATCCATGCAATTTCAAGATTTGTTCTTATTCTTGTTATTATCATTAACTATTATTCAGCCTTTTTCCACGACCTCTGTTGACTGTCAGTTGTGATCCAAGGTCTCGGAATCTTATAAAGATTCTGGGAGATCCAAGATTTTACGGATTATTATTATTATTATTATTATTATTATTATTATTATTCAGCCTCTTTCCACGACTTCTGCTTGACTGTCGGTTGTGATCCAAGGTCTCGGAATCTTACCAAGATTCTGGGAGATCCAAGGTTTTCCGGAGGATGTGGGCACTTCCGAGGAGCGCTGCTTTGAGTAGTGGAGCGATTCTGTGGTTTCCAGGGAGTTTATTCAGGTAGCCTTCCAATTCAGATGTTATGTTCCCCAAGGCTCCTATCACTATAGGTATCACTTCTGCTTTTACATTCCACAGCCTCTGGATTTCTAATCTGAGGTCTTGGTATTTTTCTATTTTTTCTCTTTCTTTTGTTTTTATGTTTCTATCACTTGGAACAGCGACATCAATGATTGATACTGTTCTGTTGGCCTTATTGAGAACTACAATGTCTGGTCTTCGTGCAGGAATCACCCGATCTGTTCTTATCTCGAAGTCCCATAGTATTTTGACTTCTTCTGTTTCGGTGACTGCTTCTGGTTGATGCATCCATGCTCTTTCTGGGGTTTGTATGCCATAGTTCTCACACAGATTTCTATGTATGTGTTTTGCCACTTCATTGTGTCGTTTGGTGTATTCCGTTCCAGCCAGAACTTGACATCCAGATATTATGTGTTCTGTTGTCTCATCCATGGATTTGCAGAGTCGACATTTGGAATTATTTGAAATTTTCATGATTTTTGCTTTGTGTGCTTTGGTGTTGAGTGCTTGATCTTGTGCAGCTGTTATGAGTGCTTCTGTTTCTGCTTTCAATCCTGCCTCTTTCAACCATTTGTACGTTGATTGCTTTGTTGATATTTCGTCTGCTTGTCGTACATATTGGCCATGCAGAGGTTTCTGGCTCCATGTATGTGCTAGTTCTTGCTTCGTTGTTTTCTTCCATGTTTCTTTGTCTGTTTCTGGGGGTTGGAATAGTCCACTAATTTTTACTGCTTCTATCAGTGGATCATCTTTGTTGTTATTCCAGATGTAGTCCACAAGGCCAATGACTTCTGCTTCAATGACATGTTTGATTTTCTTCAGACCTCGGCCTCCCATTTTTCGAGATACATAGAGCCTGTCTACGTCTGCTTTGGGGTGTAAGGCTTTATGTATTGTGAGTAGTTTTCTTGTTTTCCTGTCCAGTTCATTTATTTCATTTGCTGTCCAATCTATGATACCTCCAGTGTAGCTTACTACAGGTATTGCGTATGCATTAATATTATTATTATTATTATTATTATTATTATTATTATTATTATTATTATTCAGTCTCTTTCCACGACTTCTGTTTGACTGTCGGCTGTGATCCAAGGTCTCGGAATCTTACCAAGATTCTGGGAGATCCAAGGTTTTACGGAGGATGTGGGCACTTCCGAGGAGCGCTGCTTTGAGTAGTGGAGCGATTCTGTGGTTTCCAGGGAGTTTATTCAGGTAGCCTTCCAATTCTGATGTTATGTTCCTAAAGGCTCCTATCAGTATTGGTATCACTTCTGCTTTTACATTCCACAGTCTCTGGATTTCTAATCTGAGGTCTTGGTATTTTTCTATTTTTTCTCTTTCTTTTGATTTTATGTTTCTATCACTTGGAACAGCGACATCAATAATTGTTACTGTTCTGTTGGACTTATTGAGAACTACAATGTCTGGTCGTCTTGCAGGAATCACCCGGTCTGTTCTTATCTCGAAGTCCCATAGTATTTTGACTTCTTCTGTTTCGGTGACTGCTTCTGGTTGATGCATCCATGTTCTTTCTGGGGTTTTTATGCCATAGTTCTCACACAGATTTCTATGTATGTGTTTTGCCACTTCATTGTGTCGTTTGGTGTATTCTGTTCCAGCCAGAACCTGACATCCAGATAGTATGTGTTCTGTTGTCTCATCCATGGATTTGCAAAGTCTACATTTGGAATCATTTGAAATTTTCATGATTTTCGTTTTGTGTGCTTTGGTGTTGAGTGCTTGATCTTGTGCAGCTGTTATGAGTGCTTCTGTTTCTGCTTTCAATCCTGCCTCTTTCAACCATTTGTACGTTGATTGCTTTGTTGATATTTCGTCTGCTTGTCGTACATATTGGCCATGTAGAGGTTTCTGTCTCCAGGTATGTGCTAGTTCTTGCTTCGTTGTTTTTTTCCATGTATCTTTGTCTGTTTCTGGTGGTTGGAATAGTCCACTCATTTTTACTAATTCTATCAGTGGATCATCTTTATTGTTATTCCAGATGTAGTCCACAAGGCCAATGACTTCTCCTTCAATGACATGTTTAATTTTCTTGAGACCTCGGCCTCCCATTTTTCGAGATACATAGAGTCTGTCTACGTCTGCTTTGGGGTGTAAGGCTTTATGTATTGTGAGTAGTTTTCTTGTTTTCCTGTCCAGTTCATTTATTTCATTTGCTGTCCAATCTATGATACCTCCAGTGTAGCTAACTACAGGTATTGCGTATGCATTAAGTGCTTGTATTTTGTTCGTCCCATTTAGCTTGGATTTCAGGACTTGTCTAACACGTTTTTCATATTCTCTCTTAACTTTGGACTTCACTTCTCTCTGCATATTTTCTTGATGTTGTAGTATCCCAAGATACTTATATCCATTTTCTATTGAAACATCATTGATTTTTCCGATGTCGAATTGCAGGCCCTCTGTTGTTTTGACCTTGCCTTTCTGGATGACAATTCGTCCACATTTCTCAAGGCCGAATTTCATGTTGATGTCTTCACTGCAGATTTTGACAGTATTGATCAATGATGTGATGTCACGTCCATTTTTACCGTACAGCTTGAGATCATCCATGTACAGTAGATAATTGATAACCTGTCCTGCTTTCATTTTGTATCCTAACCCTGTTTTCTGGATCACTTGACTGAGAGGATTCAGGGCAATGCAGAACAGCAGTGGCGATAGTGAATCACCTTGGAAGATTCCACAATTTATTGCTATGTCTGCAATATTTGTGTTGTTGCATGTGAGGGTGGTTTTCCAGTTTTTCATTGACTCCTGAATTAGGTTCTGTATTGATGGCGCTACTTTGTACAATTTTAATGTTTCAATTATCCATGAATGTGGGACTGAGACATAGGCCTTTTGATAGTCAATCCATGCCATTGCAAGATTTGTTCTTCGTTTCTTGCTGTCAGTCACTATTGCCTTATCAATTGCCAATTGGTCCTTCGTTCCTCTGCTGCCTGGTCTAGCACCCTTTTGTTCATATTTTAGAATTTTGTTTGTTTCAAGATGAGTCATGATTTTGTTAGCTATAATTCCTGATAGTAACTTCCAGGTGGTTGATAGGCATGTGATTGGTCGATAGTTGTTTGGCGTTGCGCCTTTCTGTGTATCTTTCATAATCAGACTTGTTTTTCCCTTTACCATCCATGCTGGTAAGGTTCCTGGTTTGATTAGTATGTCTTGCAGTTGTTCACCAAGTCTGCCATGTAAGGAGGTAAACTGTTTCAGCCAGAATATTTGTATTTGATCTGGTCCTGGGGCTTTCCAGTTTGCCATCTTTCGAACCTTCTTCTTAATGTCTTTCTCACTGATTGTTACGGTGCATTGTTCAGGTGTTTCTTTATGATCAACTTTCAGTTCTTGAATCCATTTGGCGGAAGTGTTATGCGTATTTGTATTGCTCCAAATGTTTTCCCAGAAGGTCTTAGTATCATGAATGTTTGGTATTTGTTGTTCTGTTCTGAAATTTCCTTTAAATTCTTTGTATAGTCTTCCAGGGTCAGTTCGAAATATTTTGTTCTGTTGGAATTGCTGACCTCTTGCAATGTATCTCTTCAGACGGTGATTAAGTCCTTGAAGTCTTTGCTTTGCATCTTCTATTGCCGTCTTAGTGCTTCTGCAGTTAAGATAGTATTTGGTGACCAAGCTTGCCTTCATTTTTCCCTTATTTTGTTCTGTTGCTATCATTTGGCTTATTTCTCTTCTAATACACTCTATTTTCTTTTCTATTCTTTTCTTCCATGGTGGTACTGATGGTTTCTGTGTTTGTACAGTGTCTGGCCTTATATATCTTTCAATTACCTTTGCGGTGGCGTATATTAGACAATTGGTTTCTGTAATATCTTTTGTGGGGATATGTTTTAATACTTCATTTGCATTCTCAATTGCTATCCTTAGATCTTTGCTGTTTTGCAAATCCATGGATGAGACAACAGAACACATACTATCTGGATGTCAGGTTCTGGCTTATTATTATTATTATTATTATTATTATTATTATTATTATTATTATTCAGCCTCTTTCCACGACTTCTGTTTGACTGTCGGTTGTGATCCAAGGTCTCGGAATCTTACCAAGATTCTGGGAGATCCAAGGTTTTACGGAGGATGTGGGCACTTCCGAGGAGCGCTGCTTTGAGTAGTGGAGCGATTCTGTGGTTTCCAGGGAGTTTATTCAGGTAGCCTTCCAATTCAGATGTTATGTTCCCCAAGGCTCCTATCACTATAGGTATCACTTCTGCTTTTACATTCCACAGTCTCTGGATTTCTAATCTGAGGTCTTGGTATTTTTCTATTTTTTCTCTTTCTTTTGTTTTTATGTTTCTATCACTTGGAACAGCGACATCAATGATTGATACTGTTCTGTTGGCCTTATTGAGAACTACAATGTCTGGTCTTCGTGCAGGAATCACCCGATCTGTTCTTATCTCGAAGTCCCACAGTATTTTGACTTCTTCTGTTTCGGTGACTGCTTCTGGTTGATGCATCCATGCTCTTTCTGGGGTTTGTATGCCATAGTTCTCACACAGATTTCTATGTATGTGTTTCGCCACTTCATTGTGTCGTTTGGTGTATTCCGTTCCAGCCAGAACTTGACATCCAGATAGTATGTGCTCTGTTGTCTCATCCATGGATTTGCAGAGTCGACATTTGGAATCATTTGAAATTTTCATGATTTTCGCTTTGTGTGCTTTGGTGTTGAGTGCTTGATCTTGTGCAGCTGTTATGAGTGCTTCTGTTTCTGCTTTCAATCCTGCCTCTTTCAACCATTTGTACGTTGATTGCTTTGTTGATATTTCGTCGGCCTGTCGTACATACTGGCCATGCAGAGGTTTCTGGCTCCATGTATGTGCTAGTTCTTGCTTCGTTGTTTTCTTCCATGTTTCTTTGTCTGTTTATGGGGGTTGGAATAGTCCACTCATTTTTACTGCTTCTATCAGTGGATCATCTTTGTTGTTATACCAGATGTAGTCCACAAGGCCAATGACTTCTGCTTCAATGACATGTTTGATTTTCTTCTTCTTCTTCTTCTTCTTCTTCTTCTTATTATTATTATTATTATGCCTCTTTCCACGCCTTCTGTTTGCCTGTCGGTTGTGTTCCAAGTAATATTGCTAAAATATAATCACTATCACTTAATTTTTTTTTTAAAGAAGAAGCTTGGCCCGGCATAATATTTCAGAAAATAATGTATGTAACTATAATATCATTATAAATATATTTTCGGAATAAAATTCTTTATGACTTTAATTTAACTGAACACGATTGCTCATCCTGTCCGGATTTAACTTATACCCTGGCCTACAAACCTGTAGCCGTATATGACTCAGGTCTTGATAGAAAGGAACACAGTTTTAATTTTGCTCTGTTTATACATACTTTTATATTTGTAGCTGTGCTATGGTGAGGGCAGTAATCTCCAAGCGCTGATAAGACTGATATCCGATTTTGGGGTAGGCAGAAAATATGCATCAAATCGTTTTCATGCCTGTTATTCAAGTTTTGCTCTTATCGTATTCGCACCACGATATAATTTGGACTGCACGATCTCTAAGAAGATATGGGGTTACAGGGTCGATTATTATGATATTTTAGACATCGATTCTCGAGGTAGGATATCCTCTGTTGACTGGTGAGACTGTTTGCTGAATAGTGAGGGAAGCCACTCTATGCTCAATTTGTCTATATGAAGAAGATGACATTTTTGTTGATGCAACTCTACCCACGTTTGATTTAGTATAGCAATTACATACGATATTCATCAACTACATAAGTTATTAATAGTTTTTTGTTTGTGGTATGTACACATTGTCACATGTTCAGTTTTCATTTAACGACCCCGTCCTAATTTAGGACTAATTATTAATATTATTTTATAGGATAACTCTTAATTTTAGCGATGGCTGGACTTGCCTAATTTATCTCCCTTTCCAATGCCACAATCTCAGCTAGATTGTTGTTTACGACACCTAGTCGGATAAATTAGTTGACCTCTCTGCTACAATATTATCTCCCCTTTTATTTATAGATTAATAAATATGATACTTTATTCCTCTATTCTCGGCTCGGCCCCCATGTAGCATCGTTTGGTCGCTCATATATTTATGTAATAATATGGAGAGATAACAGTTAAGAAATTTAACAATAAAATTAAATTTGAAGCAAAAAATGAACAATTGGTTTCGCGAACAGAATGAAACGCGAGACCCAAAATGTCAATATTATTCACACCATAGAGAATTATTTCTGGAATGTTCTTTTGGTTTGACTTATCTGTGATAACACGTGTTGTCGTTCAATGATGCACACTGACTTCTGTGACCTTTGGCATCTTTCATCGTTCGACGGATGGCAATACGGATTCAGCTCATGTAGATACTCGCTGTCCTGGACTCCATGCTTTTAGCAAGGTTGGACTTCCACCAAGGGACAGCTAGCAGTTGAAGTCTGAGTTATGAGGTGAACTCAGGAACTCAGGAACTCATGACTCAGGAACCAGCACTATGTTGTATTCTGATAGATCCGGTCTTAATAATGAATGGACGCTCTAACGTTACCCATGTAAGTCGGGCGCAATGCAGGTGTGCGTCTAACATGGCCTGCTCATTCAGGGGTCTATATGAATGTAAATAGAGGTCAACTCACAACTTAGCGCTACGTCACTTTATCAGAAAACAAGTGACCATACATGGATAGTTAGTATCCGATTTTTTTATGTGACCTTCACCTCTGGTTTTAGCCTATTTCTCTGAAGGAGTAAACAAGGTATTTCATCAGTCTCTAGTCTAAGCCTAATCCCTAACGGATGTCTCTCAATGGAGGCGTAAGACTGGGAAAACCTGTGTGTAAGAAGAAACAAGTTAAATTATATTAAAAGGTTATTAAAATTACATAATTTGTTTAATATATTATCACACCCCCAAATCAAACACACATTACATAATGGATGTAAAACTACAAATTATGTAAGTAACAGTTACGAAAAAATGTCTGGTAGAATCATGAAAGGTGGGTCTGGCTATGGCTCATATATTCTGCCCCTACATTAGTGCTTCCTTTGATGTACCTATTGTTTACATCATACTGCGTAAGGAATAGTGACCAGCGCATCAGTCTGTTGTTTGTGTATTTTGCTTGACCTAGGAATGCTAGTGGTTGGTGATCACATTCTATCATGAAAGATTTCCCGTACAGATAACTCTCGAATTTCTTTATAGCCCAGACAACGCCAAGGCATTCTTTCTGACTGGTGGAATATGCCTTTTCAGCCCGTAAAAGTTTACGGCTGGCATATGGAACAGGGTGTTTTGTATCTTCGTGTTCTTGTAGTAACACAGCTCCCAAACCAGTATCGTCAGCGTCCGTCCTTAATAAGAAAGGTTTTGATAGATCAGGTACTTTGACAACAAGATCAGATGTCAACTGTGTTTTTAATGTGTCAAAAGCTTTTTGACATGATTCCTTCCAAATTACTCTGATAGGCATGTTTTTCCTGGTGAGATCCATTAACAGACTGTCTATCACGCTAAAATTCGGTAAGAATTTGCGATAATAGTTAGCAAGTCCTAGAAAACTTCGGACTTGGTTTTAGTCTCAGGTTTTAACGCATCTCTTAACTGTTCGATTGTCACTTGGTGACATAGAACCTCTACTGAGTTTGTGTCCTAAAAAATCAAGTGAAAAATGTGCAATTTCACACTTAGCCAGGTGGGCTGTAAGGTTTGTCTCCCTTAGTCTAGAGAATACATCTCTTAGTAACAATAAATGTTCATCCCATGTCTCAGTGCCTAGGATAAGATCATCCATGAAATTTTCGACACCTCGATCATGTAACGGTTCTAACAATGCGCGCATATTTTTTAAAAACGGTTTAGTGAATGCTAATATGTGTTGGTCAGATTCTTTAACCTTCACTTGCCAAAAACCTCAGGCTAAATCTATTTTAGTGAAGTAGCGAGAAGTAGCGAGTTTAGGAAAGATATGGTCAGGGTCTGGCATAGCTTCTGCTTGGAATGTTGTCACCTGATTGAGTCTGCAGTAATCGACACAAAAGCGGAATGTGTTATTGCGCTTTTTGATGATTACGATTGGCGAACTGTACACGCTGTCGGTTTTCTCAATGACATCAAGATCTAGCATTGTAGAGGCCATATTTTATCTGATCAATGTTGAATTACTGTGTAGTGAGCAGTTAATTATATTTTTAATAAATTCTATTTCTATGTCTAACAACGTCCTCAACCTCATGTTTTAAATGGGTTAAAAGATATAGAGTAGTGGTCGGGGCATACAAATTATTAAGACAAGTGTAAGCCTTATTCAGAGGGTGTCCATTACCCTGATGGACGTTTGCCAAGTAAGATTTAATCTGGTGTGTTTATTTACAAAAAATTGAATTACTTTGGAAAGAGTAGGCAGATTATTATTTGGTCTGTTGCCCTAACATTGAGAGGCATCTATCTGATCTATCTATAGATATAAAGTATTATATTTGCATCATTAGTTTCTATTTATATCTGTTTATCATAATTGTGCTCTACAAAATCCGTATAACGTATTCTAAGGTAATTAATTAAAGTATATTTATTTTATCTTATTTGTTTCTTTAAAATATTTATTTGGAATGTTGTTTCTAATGTAAATAAACTAATAAATATATAAACCAAGACGTGCGTTGTAATACTAAGTAAATAAGAACATAAGGTATATTTTTATAAATGGGGCACACTAATTAAACGCTCATGTCAACCTTGATCATTGCAAACTTGCCGTAGTCGCTTTGAACTTTCATTTAGTTTACACTTTTAATTTAATCTTAGTATGAATGATTGTCTTTCGCCCATGGAATGAGAAGCATAAATTATTTTTATTCTGTAACGATGTACATTTTATTAATAAATCCGTTCTCTGCATGAGGAAATATTTGCCAATATATTTTCCGTCACACACTATAGCTAGATTATTAAAGAAGGCGCCAGGCGTTAAATACGCTATAGTCAATTAGTAGTATGAAAACGTCATATGTTACACATCAGCTAGCTATGTGTATGAATATGTTACAATATATGAAGACTTTAGAGATGAATTCAAATGCATCTAGCTAGCTGTAGGAAAACGTCAGGGATTGCACTGTATTCAGCTTGCTGAATGAGGTATACATATATTATTCTTAGCAAGCTGTAAGAAGGCGTCATATATTAAAGTGTAGATATCTTTAGGTAAACGTCGGAAAGTCTGTATTTTAGGACTGGTATAATTTCTAACAATAGCAAAATCGTGATATTTGCTCAGATTAAAGCTTTATGCAGAGCAGTTTTGTCTCAGATCCTAACTTGATTACTTATGGCAACAGACTTAGCATGGCTACTTCCAGCAAGAAATTTAGCTTCACTACTTAATTAATTGAATTTAGCTTGCTACTTATGGCAAGGAACTGTAATGTGTAAGTTATGGTAGGCATGTAATAATAGAGACTATTTCTGTCTCAAAGAAATTATCTCTCTAGGCACTATATTTTATAGTCATTCCAGGTTAATGTACAAAAATATATTTTGCCTTTTACATTATTTATTCATTAGTCCTGTTTTGTTTTGTTGAATTATAAAATGTATTTGGTGTATTATGTTCGATATAATTTGTGTGAATAAAGTTTCACATTGTGAAGTTCTTCTCTGACAGTATTATATATTAATCACTATAAGAATTGATTCCGAGTGAATACATGCTAGAGGTTTTGTAGTTTTGTACATTTGTTTTCTCTTCACATATGTTAGTTTTTTGTGTGTCCATCACTATGAATGCAAGACCCATCTGTTACTAGAATAGTCCTGTTCTCAATTGTAAAAATAATTCATAAAATTTTCTGTCAATTGGTTTCTGAAATCCAAGAAAAAGGTCTACTCATTACAACTGCCTCGACTAGCATGTTTGAAGTAGTACTATGAAAATGCTAAACAAAATGTGTAACTCTTTTACAATAATTGCCAAAGATTTACATTATGCACTTCATATTTTCAAGAAATGTATAAACCCGGTATGAAGATTTAATGTTTCATGCAATTTAATATTGTTTTATTTTAATTTTGAAATCAAATGAATACAACACATTTTAATGTCGCATAAATACTAAAAATAAAATCTATATTGTTCACATGTGTATCTCATATTTCTCAAAATCAAAATGCAATGATTAAAAAGATACCATGAAGAGTGTCTTGTTGAAAAAAGAAAATGGTGTTACATTGCATTTTGTGAAGAAATATTGAAACAAATTATGTCTTCTTGATATATTTTTCATAG
>CM054179.1:116664720-116689720 GCA_028829895.1 Sinotaia quadrata
AAAACCGTGTTGCTTCACAATGGAAACATCTACCTGTCTCTCCCGATGGCCCACTCTGTGCATCTCAAAGAGGACTACATCAGTGTCAAAATGTTGCTGAGTGCATTAAAGTATGACGACTACGGATGGGAGGTCATCGGTGACTTCAAAATGGTATCATTCCTCATGGGTCTTCAAGGAGGTTTCACGAAATTTCCTTGTTTCCTCTGTCTCTGGGACAGCCGTGACACTAAGGCGCATTATCGCACAAATGACTGGCCACAATGGACCAAGTTTTCTGTTATGAAGAGCAATGTGAAGTGGGCGCCGCTGATAGAACCTCATAAAGTCCTTATGCCACCGCTGCACATCAAGTTAGGCCTCATTAAGCAATTTGTCACTGCTCTTGACAAGAGTCAGCAGCATTTCAATACCTCCAAGATCTTTTTCCAAAGCTGTCAGATGCTAAGGTCACAGCTGGTATATTCGTCGGACCACAGATCAAGATCATAGAATGTAAGGATTTTGCAAAGCTGTTGAACAGGACGGAGAGAGCGGCTTGGAGCAGTTTTGTTGCAGTTGTTCAGGGCTTCCTAGGTAAACACAAAGCTGAAAACTATGTGGAGTTGGTGCAGACTCTCATAAAGAATTACGCCACAATGGGATGCAGAATGTCTCTGAAAGTCCATATCCTTGATTCGCATCTCGACAAATTCATGGAGAACATGGGCGCTTACTCGGAGGAGCAAGGCGAGCGCTTTCATCAAGATATATTGAACTTTGAACATCGTTACCAAGGACAGTATAACGAAAACATGATGGGGGAGTACATTTGGGAGCTACTTCGAGAGAGTGATTCACAGGTCAATCGTAAATCTAGAAAATCTACACATTTCTGAACCTTGTTGAGTGGTTTCCGTCTGTGTTTGTCTATTCCTTGTGCAATTTTTGTATTTACCTGATCATAATGACGAAAATGAAAAAAATCGTTCTATTTTCACACAAAAAAACGAATTTTCTTCGTGCTGTTGTCGTGTAAGCAAAGTTTGTGCTTAATGAAGTCATTTTTTCACGTACTGTAGACATAAGCAATTGAAATATAACACTTAGAAGCCATGAACAAAAATTGTGTTACATAGTGTTATTTAACACTAATATGAACAAGAGTAATAAGTTGTAAGGAAGTCCACTGTTTTCTTAAGGTCGCAATAATAAAGTGATACCGGGTTGAAGAAAGGTTATTCCATTATCCACGTCACTATTGCCACAAACAAATATTGTCGGTTGCTCGATTTCAAGAATCACTGGATACATGTGAAGAAGTTTGCAGCTTAAAAAAATAAAATTAAATCATTGATATGAAGAATGTCTCTCAGAAAATATTTTGAACACTTGAAGATGAACTTAAGTGCCCTGCCTCCGGGGAACACACGTTGAAACAATTCAATCTCTACCAACAGCTATCCAAATACAACAAATCTGAAGAGTTAATTTAATATAATTGTTTTATTATAACGATGATATGAGGGTGTACTATTTCTGGACAAGAATATAGCATTTCCGTTTATAATACATTTAGTATAAAACATGCACTGGCAAAAGATTGGAGACGACATAATCAACGTTGCAAGGCCAAAACTACTTTGAAAGTTCAGTCTAGGCAAACAGGCAGAAATAGGGAGTAATCGACAGAGATACATTCACAAATGGAAAAATATGGGGTCAGAAGTGAACAGAAATTGTGATTAAATAAAACAGTAAACACAAAGGAATCAAATATTTTATATGAAAAGAATTTGTGCAGTTTATTTTTCAAGTGGTTAAGAATATTTTATCAAATAAAACTAACCGCACATAAGGCTACGGAATGCATTATGAAATGCTTCTTCTCACATAGCATTTCGAGAACTGACAGTTCTATTATGAACAATAAGCTTGAGATATTGTTATGTTCTCTGATAAGAAGTATCATTTGATATATATTGACACTAAGCTACTGAATAAAATGTTTGGGTTTAAGACAAAGTATAAGCATTGAAATTACTCGAACGTGGTTTAGTGGAAAGACTGATACCAAATAAACATTTAATTGTATTTCTTATAGGTGTATTTGATTGTCGAATTAATAAATTTATTGACCCTCTTACATACATTGATAACCAATGTTGGATGGAGAATCGTTAAATATAGATTCAAGATGAATTTATATTTTCCTTTGGTATGAAGTTTTCCACTTAGAGAAATATTGAGGGATAGTAATATTTTACTTTACAGACGGCCTGCAATTCGACAACGGAAAAATCAACGATGTTTCAATGGAAAATGGATATAGGTATATTGGGATTCTAGAGCATCAAGAAAATATGCAGAAAGAAGTGAAGTCCAAAGTTAAGAGAATATGAAAACGTGTGAGACAAGTCCTGAAGCACAAGCTAAATGGGGCTAACAAAATAGAAGCCCTTAATGCACACGCAATAGCTATAGTAAGCTATACAGGAGGTATCATAGATTGGAGAGCAAATAAAATAAATGAATTGGACAAATAAAACGAAGAAAACTATTCACAATACATAAAGCCTTCTACCCCAAAACAGAATTAGACAGGTTCTATGTATCTCGACAGCATGGATGTCGAGGTCTCAAGAAAATCAAAAATGACATAGAAGGAGAAGTCATTGGGCTTGTGGAGTACATCTGGAATAACAACAAATATGATCAACTGATAAAAGCTGTAAAGATAAGTTGACTATTCCAACCCCCGGAAAGAGATAAACAAACATGGAAGAAAACAATGAAGCAAGAACTAGCACATACCTGGAGCCAGAAACCTCTGCATGGCCAGTATGTAAGACAAGCCGACGAAATATCAACAAAGCAATCAACGTACAAATGGTTGAAAGAGGCAGGATAGAAAGCAGAAACAGAAGCACTCATAACAGCTGCACAAGATCAAGCACTCTACACCAAATCACACAAAACGAAAATCATGAAAATTTCAAATGACTCCAAATGTCGACTCTGCAAATCCATGGATGAGACAACAGAACACATACTATCTGGATGTCAGGTTCTGGCTGCAACGGAATACTCCAAACGACACAATGAAGTGGCAAAACACATACATAGAAATCTGTGTGAGAACTATGGCATACAAACCCCAGAAAGAGCATGGATGCACCAACCAGAAGCAGTCAATGAAAAAGAAGAAGTCAAAATACTGTGGGACTTCGAGATAAGAACAGATCGGGTGATTCCTGCACGAAGACCAGACATTGTAGTTCTCAATAAGTATAACAGAATAGTATCAATCATTGATGTCGCTGTTCCAAGTGATAGAAATATAAAAACAAACGAAAGAGAAAAAATAGAAAAATACGAAGACCTCAGATTAGAAATCCAGAGACTGTGGAATGTAAAAGCAGAAGTGATACCTATAGTGATAGAATCCATGGGGAACATAACATCTGAATTGGAAGGCTACCTGAATAAAGTCCCTGGAAACCACAGAATCGCTCCACTACTCAAAACAGAGCACCTCGGAAGTGCCCACATCCTCCGTAAAAACTTGGATCTCCCAGAATTTTGGTAAGATTCCGAGACCTTGGATCACAACCGACAGTCAAGCAGAAGTCGTGGAAAGAGGCTGAATAATAATAATAATAATAATAATAATAATAATAATAATAATAATAATAATAATAATAATAATAATAATAATAAAATAATAATAATACTCACAATACATAAAGCCTTACACCCCAAAGCAGACGTAGACAGACTCTATGTATCTCGAAAAATGGGAGGCCGAGGTCTCAAGAAAATTAAAAATGTCATTGAAGGAGAAGTAATTGGCCTTGTGGACTACATCTGGAATAACAATAAAGATGATCCACTGATAGAATTAGTAAAAATGAGTGGACTATTCCAACCACAAGAAACAGACAAAGAAACATGGAAGAAAACAACGAAGCAAGAACTAGCACATACCTGGAGACAGAAACCTCTACATGGCCAATATGTACGACAAGCTGACGAAATATCAACAAAGCAATCAACGTACAAATGGTTGAAAGAGGCAGGATTGAAAGCAGAAACAGAAGCACTCATAACAGCTGCACAAGATCAAGCACTCAACACCAAAGCACACAAAGCGAAAATCATGAAAATTTCAAATGATTCCACATGTCGACTCTGCAAATCCATGGATGAGACAACAGAGCACATACTATCTGGATGTCAGGTTCTGGCTGGAACGGAATACACCAAACGACACAATGTAGTGGCAAAACACATACATAGAAGTCGGTGTGAGAACTATGGCATACAAACCCCAGAAAGAGCATGGATGCATCAACCAGAAGCAGTCACCGAAACAGAAGTCAAAATACTGTGGGACTTCGAGATAAGAACAGACCGGGTGATTCCTGCACGAAGACCAGAAATTGTAGTTCTCAATAAGTCCAACAGAACAGTAACAATCATTGATGTCGTTGTTCCAAGTGATAGAAACATAAAAACAAAAGAAAGAGAAAAAATAGAAAAATACCAAGACCTCAGATTAGAAATCCAGAGACTGTGGAATGTAAAAGCAGAAGTGATACCAATAGTGATAAGAGCCTTGGGGAACATAACATCAGAATTGGAAGGCTACCTGAATAAACTCCCTGGAAACCACAGAATCGCTCCACTACTCAAAGCAGCGCTTCTCGGAAGTGCCCACATCCTCCGTAAAACCTTGGATCTCCCAGAATCTTGGTAAGATTCCGAGACCTTGGATCACAGCCGAAGTCGTGGAAAGAGACTGAATAATAATAATAATAATAATAATAATACCAAACAATTATGATACCAAGACCTTCTGGGAAAACATTTGGAGCAATCCAAATAAGCGTTAACACCTCCGCCAGATGGATTAAGGAACTGAAAGATGATCATAATGAGACACCTGAACAATGCACCGTCACAATCAGTGAGAAAGACATTAAGAAGAAGGTGCGAAAGATGGCAAACTGGAAAGCCCCAGGCCCAGATCAAATACAAATATTCTGGCTGAAACATCTTACCTCCTTACATGGCAGACTTGGTGAACAACTGCAAGACATACTAAACAAACCAGGAACCCTACCAGCATAGATGGTAAAAGGAAAAACAAGTCTGATTATGAAAGAACCACAGAAAGGCACAACACCAAACAACTATCGTCCAATCACTTGAATAATCAACCACCTGGAAGTTACTATCAGGAATTATAGCCGACAAAGTCATGACTCACCTTGAAACAAACAAACTTCTAAACAATGACCAAAAGGGTGCTAGACCAGGCTGCAGAGGTACAAAGGACCAATTGGCAATTGATAAGGCAATAGGGACTGACAGCAAGAAACGGAGAAGAAATCTTGCAATGGCATGGATTGATTATCAAAAGGCTTATGACTCAGTCCCACATTATGGATAATTGAAACATTAAAATTGTACAAAGTAGCGCCATCAATACAGAACCTAATTCAGGAGTCAATGAAAAACTTGAAAACCTCCCTCACATGCAACAACACAAATATTGCAGACAGCAATAAATTGTGGAATCTTCCAAGGTGATTCCTTATCGCCACTGCTGTACTGCATTGCCCTGAATCCTCTCAGTCAAGTGATCCAGAAAACAGGGTTAGGATACAAAATAAAAGCAGGACAGGTAATCAGCCATCTACTGTACATGGACGATCTCAAGTTGTACGGAAAAAATGAACGCGACATCACATCCCTGATCAATACTGTCAAGATCTGCAGTGAGGACATCAACATGAAATTCGGCCTTGAGAAATGTGGACGAATTATCATCCAGAAAGGCAAGGTCAAAACAACAGAGGGCCTGCAATTCGACATCGGAAAAATCAACGATGTTTCAATGGAAAATGGATATAAATATCTTGGGATACTACAACATCAAGAAAATATGCAGAGAGAAGTGAAGTCCAAAGTTAAGAGAGAATATGAAAATCGTGTTAGACAAGTCCTGAAGACCAAGCTAAACGGGGCGAACAAAATACAAGCCCTTAATGCATATGCAATACCTGTAGTAAGCTACACTGGAGGTATCATAGATTGGACAGCAAATGAAATAAATGAAGTGGACAGGAAAACAAGAAAACTACTCACAATACATAAAGCCTTACACCCCAAAGCAGACGTAGACAGGCTCTATGTATCTCGAAAAATGGGAGGCCGAGGTCTGAAGAAAATCAAACATGTCATTGAATCAGAAGTCATTGGCCTTGTGGACTACATCTGGAATAACAACAAAGATGATCCACTGATAGAAGAAGTAAAAATGAGTGGACTATTCCAACCCCCAGAAACAGACAAAGAAACATGGAAGAAAACAACGAAGCAAAAACTAGCACATACCTGGAGACAGAAACCTCTGCATGGCCAGTATTTAAGACAAGCCGACGAAATATCAACAAAGCAATCAACGTACAAATGGTTGAAAGAGGCAGGATTGAAAGCAGAAACAGAAGCACTCAAAACAGCTGCACAAGATCAAGCACTCAACACCAAAGCACACAAAGCGAAAATCATGAAAATTTCAAATGATTCCACATGTCGACTCTGCAAATCCATGGATGAGACAACAGAGCACATACTATCTGGATGTCTGGTTCTGGCTGGAACGGAATACACCAAACGACACAATGTAGTGGCAAAACACATACATAGAAGTCTGTGTGAGAACTATGGCATACAAACCCCAGAAAGAGCATGGATGCATCAACCAGAAGCAGTCACTGAAACAGAAGAAGTCAAAATACTGTGGGACTTCGAGATAAGAACAGATCGGGTGATTCCTGCACGAAGACCAGACATTGTAGTTCTCAATAAGGCCAACAGAACAGTATCAATCATTGATGTTGCTGTTCCAAGTGATAGAAACAAAAACAAAAGAAAGAGAAAAAATTGAAAAATACCAAGACCTCAGATTAGAAATCCAGAGACTGTGGAATGTAAAAGCAGAAGTGATACCTATAGTGATAGGAGCCTTGGGGAAAATAACATCTGAATTGGAAGGCTACCTGAATTTTCTCCCTGGAAACCACAGACTCGCTCCACTATTCAAAGCAGCTATTTACGGAAGTGCCCACATCCTCCGTAAAACCTTGGATCTCCCAGAATCTTGGTAAGATTCCGAGACATTGAATCACAACCGACAGTCAAACAGAAGTTGTGGAAACAGACTGAATAATAATGATAATAATAATACACTAAAATTCTCTTCAGACTGAAAGAAGCAAACAATAATTAAAATGACAATCCATTCAATATAAACAGCAATTAATTATGCATGACATTGACAAAATAATTTGCAAAACAATGCTTAGATGTCAATAGGCACAGCAAATAATATAATAATTTTAATTATCGCCTGATCTATATATTGCTTTATTATCAACAATTATACATAGACAGATAAACAACTACATATATATAAACCTACTTTTAGCATTAGGTTGAATGGTAGACAATACGCTAAAATACATCATTAGGTAAACCTCAGTATATATATATATATACAACCTTCAATACCACACTTGAATTCACAGGAAAATCTATTGCAATATGAAATATGTCAAAATTATTTACAATATAGAAAATAATAAAAGAGAAAATAACTCAATGAGGTTCTATTTCTACAAATAAATATTACAAGATCTAATGTTGTGGGTCGAAATACGGCTGGTATATATGCATATTTGGTCTGCTTATTGGACAAAATACTGCAATAATATAGGTGTAAGCTCGTACATATTCATAATATGTTCTGTCTGTAACTGTCACAAACGATACATCTGTTAATGTTTACACACTCAAACTTTCATTCTCAGAGGTTCTAGTTCATCTGTTTGATTAAAACACAGCTCACTATTCCCATACAACACATACCGAGTAATTTCGCCCAGGGATGATTTCTGGGTTTCAATACTTCCTATGAAAAATTCTTTGTTGAAACGGTAATACAGATGGATCCCGTATAACTCCGCCCAGTTATATTTCTTTAAGTAAAAGTCTTTCTTGATGTGTTCGTAGTGTGGGGTGAAGAATGAGTTTACAACGTGTAACTCTAGTTGCGGGAAGATATTGTGAAGTTTGTATGGCATTACTGTAGAGTGAGCCGCCCATTCGCTGTCCTTGAAAGAACCGTAAGACATATACCAGATGTCCAAGAACTCAGCTCCAGACTTCCCCATAAACATGCCATTGTTGAAGCTTGAGCCTGGTGTCTCGATCCCCATGACAACAGAATGGTTGCGAAGAGTAACCAGCGGGTTTAGAATAATGTGATCAGGGTCCATGTACACACCACCAAATTCTAAAGCCGGGATGGATTTAAAATAAAATAAAAAATAATTCAATAATATATGTTTATTAAATATATTTATAACATTTAATAATAACCCATCTAATATCAATGATGCACTAACATAAAATTTCTCCTTCACACATTCCGGATAGACAGGACGGATTTGCGAAAGAAACCCACAACAGAAAATAATACAGTATGCAGTTACATATACTACCATGAAGATAATATTCATGATCTTGTTTCCTTCGTTCTCTAGACTCAGAGGCTGGGTCTTCCCTTACCAAATCTCACGCCAGCATTATGCCGGAGGAAGTGCGTTCTGGGCTTGCTCCAATTAGTTTGCATCCCTGACGGAACACCTTATTAGTTTATTTTCTTCTCCCTCCTGAACTAGTATCACGTATGTTTTATATACAATGTCATGGCAAAGCCTCTGACAACTTTTAAGAACTGATATAAGCTTGCTGGAGTCTTATGAATTAGTACATTACTAGGATTAAATATATCAAGACTAAGATTAACGATTAAAGATTATTAATTTGATATTTCCTACACCCTATGTCAACATAAAAATAAATCAACCCTCAAATCTCATTATCGCGCAGACAGATACTGACATATGAACAGACACACATAGAAGAAAAGAACATTTTTCATGACCGGCATATTGTGACTACTTGAAGGCACCATTACTGAATACAGTCAATCATAACAGGAGATGGAACAAAACTTACTCCTTACGGCCTCCAATCGAGCAACATCTGCGCTGTGTTCTATGACATTGATCACGTTTCCAAAGATGGAAGTCGGTTTGGTGCGATTGATGTGAAGAATATTAGGTACCAGCCTCTCCAAGACATTCCAGTGATGTCCAAAGGGCAGGTAATCTCCGTGGAACAAGACTAGACAAGGCTGTTTAAAAAAAACAAAAAAATCATGCATTTATTACGGTTCATTGCATAACACAAGGTATACTATAACATAATCTAAAATATTTTTTTTCATTTCCATGCTATACTGACAAGTTATTTTTTGAATGAACTTTGTGTCATTAAATAATATTCACATTTGAAAATGCTTAAGTGTACAACAACACGTTTTCATGAAAGTATCACAGGTTGTAGAACATAAGATCAGATAAGCACTGCTGTTTCATTTACATTACTTAACATTCACTTGATTAAAAAAAATATATTAATATTTAAAATATATTGACTATATTTAGTTGGAATGCAAGCAGTAACAGAAATATTTTCAACAAATAAAAAAGCACCATTAGTGCTCTATTTAATTTTTATTTAATTACGAAGAGAACGAAACTGTTTAAAAAGTTGTAAATCCTACAGTAAATAAGTGTTGATTGGGGTGACGTCGTCAAATTCAGGCATTATGAAGTGAGTGGAGTATTTAAACTTGTAATTTTTACTAACGAAGACTACACTTACCTCCAGGCACTATGCTATCTGTGACGGAGTAAATTTGCCTAACCTTACTTTAAAATTTGGTTGTTATATAAATTGCTGGATTGGCAGAGTGACCCGACATTAGGCACTCCTTATGATTGTAATTTTCTAAGTGTCAGGGTTGGAAGTAAACAACCCGAGTTGAAATATGCTAGAAATTGGAGATGTAATGTAAACTAGTTCAACAGGACAAGTTGTATTATTATTATCCAATGGTTAAGATTTACGAGAATGAGGTCAGCCAAAGGGGTGTAATTCCGATGTTATTATATCTGATGTAGAGAAATCTATTGTCTGATTCCATGCATTTGAAGTAGTAAAGAAGTTCGATCTTGAAAGGCGACAGTTAGCGCAATGGTGAGTTACCTGACTGGTTGATAGAAAATAGACTTCATGCATTTTTGCTACTGATATGTTGTACTTGTGTTTTACTTAGGTAAATTTGAGTAAATTGTTATTTCTACAAATACTTGAAGTACGATGCTCGTATATAGTATGCTTAACACTTGACATTATTCTTATTTAACAATTTCAGACTGATATGCTTTATTTATTATGCTATATGCGGTAATCGGCCAAATAAATACTATTGCAAAACATTGTAAGTTGATACTTGAATACAAGAGAGAAAGGAGTTACAGATGTATAAGCTGGAAACTTATTGTTTGTTTCCTGATTATGTTTTTTTTTTAAGGGACAAACAGATTTATGTCTATGATTTGAATCTCCGGTTATTTGATCGTAAACTGCTTTGATTTACCATGGGATAGGCAGGAAGCAATTTGTGTAAGTGTAAAGGAATGAACTACACTCTAATATATCATGGTGAAGTATGATGGTTACATTGAGAACATTTCTGGTACGGAGAAGCACTAGATATTACTACAATTGCTTTTCTGCTTGAGTGTACTGGTATGGTGGAAATATCCCAGGTTGACTTTGAGAGAACAATTGGCGAATATATTTTCAATTGTAAGGAGAGAAATACGTGGATTGTACTGAGCTATAACATGTTACAATGATGCAAAAAATATGTGAAAGACTATTGAGTCAGTGTTTAATTCAGGTTATGTGAAGACTTTATAGCTTAGCTCTAAAACTCCATTTCAATACTCTGATAAGACAATCCTATGACTAATTTTGAATTGTATTTTAGTATAAATCTGTAAAATATAGAATTTATTTTTGTAAAAATAATATCAAGTAGTCCTTTTCTTTGTATTTGAGATATATGATTCTTGATTTTATAAATTTGCATCACCAATTTCTCTGGAATCTTAAGATTCTATGTAATTTTTATTATCTTACACACTTAATTAAGTTTATTTAAAATGCATGAATGGAATCGTCCCTAAAAATTTGCACATCACGACACTGATAATGACGAAGATGTTGATGGAAATGATGATGATAATGATTATGATGATGATGATGATGATGATGATGATGATGATGATAATGATGAGGACTTCTCAATAATTAACACACTGATAAAGATATAAACATGTTAAAAGACGAAATTTGAACTTTGTATTACTACAACATGTAAAGACAAAGATAATGTTATTGTACCTGAAGAAAGCGAACTGCACTGATGACACTTAAAAGCCCAAAGAACGGCAACTCCCGACGGGAAAAAGAAACAAAATGCATCAGTCTTGGGATAACTCTTCCATCATAGCACCGTTCTTTTATTATATTTTCCAAGCATTTGTCTTCGTACTGATACAGTGCCGGTGGTGTGTCTAGACTGACCCAGTTAAACAGGATGTCTGCAGATGTGTTGCTGCACGAGAGTGTTGCTCGAAGTCTTTGGTTGCAGTCCACGTTTGTTTCCTGGGACATGTTGCAACTAAAGAGCGCAACTTTGGGGTCAAACGAGTTCGGAAATGGTGCACAGCGTCGATTGCTTTTGGTTGTCATGGTCGGGGATGCAAATGTTTGAATTTTTTTAGTTGGAGTTGCTGTGGTACTCGATAAACTTGGCGAACCATTCATAATGTTAGTGAAAAATGGGATGGATCCTGTGAAACGTAGAGCAACAACAAATATTATGCAATAACTCAAAGTGAAACCGAAGCATTAATACATATTATTAAATTGATATTCTGTTTGAATGAAGATTTGTTTTTACTTTCTTCATTTGGAATATATGTAAGGAGGTTCAGTGTTTAAGTATTTTAAGCTTGTTTGTCTCTTTATTATGAGAGTTAAATATTTCTCTCTAGATATATTTTTGCCTAAATCTATAGCTTGAATTCCAAATACCCGCATTCAAGGCCAATGAGAGAGATACAATAAGTATTTTAAATTTTCAGAGTACGCATTGTTTTTGTTTGAACTGTGTATATAAATCTTTAGAAAACTAATTTTGAGCATTCTCTCTCTCTCTCCCCTCTCTCCCCTTCTCTCACTGTCACATCTCTCAGTCTCTCTCTCTCTTTCTCTCTCTCTCTCTCTCTCCCTCTCTCTCTCTCTCTCCCCTATATTATCTATCCGTCTGTCCGACTGTTTATCTATCTATCTTCATCTATTATCTATCATCTACCTATCTATTTATCTATCTATCTATCTATCTATCTATCTATATATATATATCTACTATGTTTACTTAATGATCATTAGTGTTTCAGCTTTGTAGATGAATCCAGTATCATGTAAGATGACCATAACCATGATACATTATCAATTGTTCATTGTACACAATTGATAGATAAATAGACAGACAGACGGCTGGCCAGATGGATGAATGAATGGATGATTTGATATACACATATAAAGAGACAAGTAGAGAGGGGAAGAAAATATGTCTATTATTAGGTAGAGAGATAAACGTACAATAGTACAATTTAGTTTTATATATGAGAGCGCACAATTAAACACACACATGTCCTTGCGGGGTACAAAGAAATCTTATGATTAAAATTTTCATCATTACAACAATCTCCTTTTCTTTAAAGTGTAATTTAAATCTAAGACATTTATCTAAATAAACAACATTAATATGACTTTTTCTGCTGGAGAGTTCAGACACGGCCACATGGTGCTCGTTTCTCAGTTATTCTATCTAACCACTATAAAACCAATATCATTTTGCTTTTGAATATTTATTTTATCCCACGAATACATACGGAATACATCCAGCCGAATAAACGAAATTTATTTAACATATTTCTTGTATTTCAGATAGTAAACACGTAATTTAAGTGATATTTGTTTCCTTGACTAGAATGTATCATTGGTTTTCTTTCTCTATTTTTGTTATTAAGAATAATTGGTTTTCTTTCTCTATTTTTGTTATTAAGAATAATTGGTTTTCTTTCTCTATTTTTGTTATTAAGAATAATTATTGTCTTGAATAGAAAATGGTACATACTTTGTAAATTTTCCAATTTCGGTGACACACTAGTTTCAGAATGTACAACCCATATGAAGAAGTGTGTAAGTCCTCCAATTCCTATTAATATCGCAAACCTGAGAAAAGAAATTCTGCACACCAGTTTTGCAGATTTTTCCATTTCCAGCCTGAAAATTAAATTGTTTTCATCGACAAAGAATTGTAACTAATACATCGTAGGTGAATGAAAGAAATACGTGTATGATATTTGAATATACCAACATTTTAAGCACTCATAAACATATTAAACATTTATAAAAGGTTTTGCATTTTGCATATTGCATATTGTATATACTGGTAACATTGAGACAACAATCCTCGTGAATGTAGTGAATTGGAAATAAATTTTACAAAATGTCTTCTTATACACATCTCTCCCTCACTTCTCTCTTTCAAGATTTCTTTTGCTCTCTCCAAGTTTCTTCTCTTATTTTCTCTCTCGCTCTCCCTCTGTCTCTCAATTTCTCTGTCTGTCTGTCTGTCTCTCCCTGTCTTTCTTTCTGTCTCTCTGCCGCCTAGCTATTTATCAGTCACTTTGTAAATTAAACAATGACTTATGATAAAGAAACAAAGAAAATGAGATGGCCCAAACATTCAATCAAAAAGACCCCCACAATATATATTTGTATTAAAAGACCGGGAGTACATAGTGACAATAAATCTAGCGGTAATTTTAAAAAAGGCCAACGGTACTACATCAAGATTACAGACTTGCAACGGGCATGCTAATGTTTGGGCTTCATGTGCAGATTTCATAATAATAAAAGAAGTCTTAAAACTATTATCTGATATGTGTATCAATAAAATGATTGTAGCAGTTTAGAAGTCTATTGTAAATTATTACAGCCGTTTAATGTACTAGGGCATGTTGGAGAACACGTAATTAATGCAGGTACCCACGTTTAGTTGCTTGATTTTTGAAGGTAAATGAAAATTTCTTAGCTCGCCTGACTGTCTGTGTTGCATTAAGCAGTGAAACCAAGCAATCAATTAAATGACAATGCAATCACTAACATATAACCCTGCTGCAGTTGGCACTTTATGTTTTCTCAACTAATTCTTTGAAAACTGAACAAATTCATAACACAATACACCGTGAAATCTAACATATTAAGATAACAAGAAACATACTGTACTGGTGTATTCAGTTCAATGAGAACAATAATACACTAAATTCGAGAGACGAACACGCACTGACACACAGACCTACAAATACATATACAGAGAACTGCATAAGATTGTAAAATATATATGAACGATTGTTTAATAGTAAATAATACCACTAATAATTATTTGTTTGCAATCTTCTTTTTAAACTGTTTTCTAGACAAAATGTGTGTCATGTTCATAGTCTCTACAAAATCATTATAAATACCACTTTATACTTTGTGTGAAGCAGCTTATATCTTTCGTAATTTGATATGATTTGCAGTAATTGAAGCTGTAAACATCAACAAACAACAAAAAGAAAATTCATTATATAAAGGCCATATATTATTGCTGCGTTCTGCAGATGCAACGTGTGGCTGGACGTTTGTGCAAGACGATTCCTTAAAGCGGACGGTACTATGTTCTAGTCGCATGCGATCATACCTGTTTGAACTAGATCGCACAGTTTTGACGAACGCATTAATTTATGCTTGAGATTAATGCCTCTTGTTGTCTACCTCCCAAGACACCTGGTAAACGTAATCACATTCCTGAAGAGACGTTAGGATTATAAAAAGTACAGATCATAATTTTCTTTCTAGACATTACTGAGCTTTTATTTATACAATATACGATATACAATGGAACTCTTCGGATTTGTGAATATTTCATGTGCATAAATGTGGAATGCGACGGTCAATAAATATTTCAGCAAATTAGCAGATGACTAAAACAAACAAAACTAGTCTTTCTCCATTCTCAATCAATTGCTGCTCCACTCAGAAGAAACCTGATCATCAGCTGATCGAGGGATACATCGGTGCTGAGGGTACAACTTTGTAAAAGCAAGAGGCTGGCAGTGAAAGCCACAAAGTGAATAAATGATAGCAACAATCACTAGCAAATATTCATTTAAGCTCTTTTATTTTTGTAGCGAGTTTGTTTAAGAAAATCAGATACTTCTTTGTTAGCTTTTTCGTAAACGAAGATGCTTGGCGTTGGCTTCGAGCAGCCGTTGGGTACATCTGTTCTACAGACTTTGAGAAAGCGAACGACGCTTGCTGCGGATATTCATTATGATCTAACTTCCGGTGCACTGAGCTTTGGTACAGGAAGTCGAAATTAATATATCCAGGTCCTTATCAACAAATGTTAGTTAATTTCACCGGGAAAAATGTTATAAAAGTTATAGTCTGATAGATTTGCGTTTCTATGTTACATCAACGTTCATGAGAACTTAACAGCAACAACAGAATGACAATGTCAGCAAAGCAGCAGCAATGAACTTGTGATATGAGAAACTTCTTGCAGTAATGTCACAATTTCAAAACATTGTACAGTACCACATGTTATTCAAGCACTACTTAATAAAACACAAAACCACCTATTTTGTATATTTTCGCTCTCAATCTATATTCTTTATTATTCATACATACACACAGGAATACGAACATAACCATAAATGGTAATTTCAGTTATTTTTATTATGCTCATTGTTGACATTAACGATTAAATGTAATAAAGATAGAATACTAGAGAAAATTAGCTTACATTATTTGCAATAAGATAAAGTCATTTTATTAATTATTTTTTCAATGAATAAAGTCATTCCGTGTGTCCCTAATACAATAAATTATAAATCTGCTTAGACACTAATAAAAATAATACAACTTTACAAACAAGTAATTATATTATATATATATATATATATATATATATATATATATATATATATATATATATATATATATATATTATTGTTTTGCGTAACTATTACATAATTTGAAAATATGTTTGTCAGTTTCAGTTCATTGTAAAGTAATATTGCTTGATCTCTTGAAGTATTTCTCTGTTGAAATTGCCACAACGTTGTATTGCAGATTATGTATTACACATAAAATCGCAACAAAGTGCAAATTAAGTCAGGTATTATTTAACTGAACTCTCTTACGACTACTAAACGACATTTAAAAAAAACACAACATGCTCTAAAACTCATTTTCCTGTGAATTTCAGAAAGAAGTTATGCTTTATTTCGTATATTGCACGCACTAGTGCAGAAACTATGTGATACATAAAGTTAATTTTAATTACGTTTTAATTATATACAAAATGATTTGTTGTTAACAATAACACCATATGCCAAACATTTTCGTTTCAATAACACTGGGCAACATCAAATTTGCTGTATAAGATTTTTTGACGGATTTATGACAGTTTTATATTGTGATGGATCCAAAAATGACATCGGTTTTGTTCAATTAGGTCAACTTTTTCATCTATTTTTGATCAACGTTTTGGTCTATTGCCACATGTTTTTTGTTGCGTTTTTATATGTTAGGGTATTTTCTATTTATATGATGTAAAATAATGTCTTATTTCTTTAAATAAACAAATTATAATTTGTTTTACATAATTATGAAGAGGTTACATAAGCTAACTTTTGAATAATTGATATAATTGATATTTTGTCTTTAGGTAATGAAATGGAATCGACCAGTAGACATTGCAAAGATAAACCCGATGTATTTTGCTACATCTGCGGCGAATGCACCATTGTAATCTACTTTCAACTAATTTTCATAAAAATCAGATTCCTAAACATAAATAAATAAAAAGAACATCGAATTAACGCGCAATATCATGACTTACCGTATATATAGTTAACATAAGAAGAAAATCGAATAAACGTGCCATATCATGACCTACCGTATACATAGGTAACATTTTTTTAAAAGTAGGAACATTTAGACATAATGTTTTCATATAATTTAAATCAATAATATGGATCTTGTAATCTTTGACCATTCGCATGTTCCATCGCAAAATAATGGTAGACATTTTTTTAATATGGTCTTAATAAACGAGTTTTGATTGCCCTAATCGAGACTCGACTGCTCAGATGTATAGCAACCAGGAAGGCCACTTTGTAAAGATGCAAGATTATTACCTGCAATACAATCAATTATTGCTTAGTGTCTGACCTATTGAAAAGGGTTGAGAATCATTGCCTTCTAAGTTAGTATATCGTATTTGAATTTCAAAAAAGTGAAAAAGTGAAGAACCAAGCAACGCACAATCGCTTTGAAATTGTAAATGCTCCCCCATACACCCTTCACCTATTCACTATATTTAGGATATATTTTAAAACGTTATTGCAAATAGTACATTGCTGCAAGTACATTTATGTAGAGAGCAAAACATAGAACGCATAATTAAAATCATTTGACTCCTTCCAAAGTATTGTATTAGTCCTTATGTTTCATCAATAATGTTATGCTAAATGCTCTAGGCTCATGAGTTCCAACTTTAGAAGGAATAAATCACTTGTAATCATCATACTCCTCCCCATTTTCTATTTTTAGCACATAATTGTCCCCCAAGGTACTCAGCATGCTTTCTACGATACATAACATGTTCTAGCATATTCCCTTATGCTTATACACACCACAACATACATTTCCCGCATCTTACAGGTCGTTTACATTTATAATCAGTTAGCCAGTAGATTCAATAAACACATACAAGTAGGAAGCTGGAAAGGCTACTTCTAACTTTAAAATATAACTAAGGAGCAAACCTAAATTATCAGCTTATTAAATTATAACTACATTCTATCTTACATTCCAGTCTCCCCTAAATTTTCCTTAAATGACATTCATTTGCACGACACACGCACATGGCATTAATAAATACAGCATACCAAAATATTGTCAAGTGTCAATACACTAAATGCAAGTAGCTTATTTCAAACATTTGCAGAAATAAAACTCTACTCACATAAAACATCCTATTAAAGCATATGTTTAACTCATCTATAACGAAACTACATGAAATATTTCTAAGTTCATTCTCTCAGTCAGTCTCTTTAACTCACCATCAAGCTCATAATGATCTTTCAAATCTAGACTTTCTTCTTTCCACTCTAAATTCAAAATGATTAGACATAGAATTTTTTACAGCAAGTAAAATTTCAATCTCATCCCATTGGCTGGACTCGTTCTCATAAATAATAATCATTGGACAATACAAACTACTGATTAGTTTGCATTACATCAGAAAATCTTAAATATTCTTGCCTCAAGAATTTACTTCAAACTCAGAAACTTTCAAAAATACCATCATAAGGAGTGCACATGGTCGTCTAATCTAACAGTTTCACAATTAATATAACAATTTAATTTTAAAATAGGGACAGGCAAATTTACTTCATCAAAAATCATTAACATTTAAAATAAAATTTACAATCAAAGAAAAGATTTATTCTAGATAAAATAAGACTAAAAGTGGTTGGCAATAATACGATCAGTGAATTGCTTTTAAAGATGGATGATAGTAATTCCTGATTAAATCCCCAAATTTTTCACATTTCAGTTATTTTAGTTAAATGGCCCCTTTCCTTCTATCAAGGAAACAATATATTGAAACTGTTAAATACAGTTGTTCTTGAATTCGTTCCTAATCTATCATGTCATTAATTCGTAATTCCAGGTACATTGAGAATACAGATGCGCTTGCGCCTCTGATATAACGTGAAAGTCCATTTCACTGATTTCAATGTTTTTAATACCACAGGCAATTTTAACTTTTATTTACACTGATTTTCTGACAGACGCTAACCGTTTAATCAAGTACAAGTAATCTATATATCTACATATCTATCTATCTATCTATCTATCTATCTATCTATCTACATATCTATCTATCTATCTATCTATCAAACTATATATCTATCTATCTATCTATCTATCTATATGTCTATCTATCTATCTATCTATCTATCTTGTGCATGCCTGCTGTGAGTAATTATTATTCTTACAAATATATAAAAGAAAGTGTTGTTCAAAATTTACTTGCAAAAGTTCAACAAATCTATATCGGCTTTAGACACAATAGACAGTATACACATATAAAAATTCTGAGTTCACCTGCAAAATGACTGCATGACGCATATTCATGTAAATTAATTTACAAGAAGAAACAAACAGAAATACATATAGATTTCAAAGTGTACGCAGGGACGTAGAATGCACAGTGTCTTTTGTGTTGATGAAAACTAAAATGAGAATGAACACTAACAATACGACATATGCTTTGATTTCCGGAAGTTGTAAACTCACACCTGAGTCACTTAAAGGAAGCACAAATGAATCAAGATTTTTTAGCATCACCTGTGACAGAAATACTGAATCGATATCATCTAGCATGCCGAGCTACAAACAGTCAACTTATTCTGGTACTGTTTGAATAAATATCATGTTGATTTTATTTTCTAAAGGGACAGATGATGACATGTTACTGTTGTTAACAAGATGATACACACAATCTCAAGATGTAAAGATGTACATACTCTATGTACATGGCTGATTACAATGTGTGACTATGCTTAGAATATCACAATGAAGATAAGAATGTTTAATCTATAACCAAATTTGACGTTGCCACACTATTATAAATGTACACACACACCGTTAATCATGAATTGATAAGATAGGAACAAATGATTTTATTTTCGCATTGACTAAATAGTATCATGTATTCTTTTTAGAAAACGCTTTAAAACTTTTATTTAATTACTTTCGAGACTCGTTCTGAGTTTTAAAGAGCGTGTTTTATTTACTTTCCACATGCAGTTGCAAAATTAAAATATTTTCCAACAATTTTCATGCTGTTTATTGATGTAGAATACCTTATCAGTAACAATAGAAAGAACCGTTACAACTTCTTTTGTGCTTAATTTTCCATGCACCTTTCACCTTATAGAATGAAGTTAATTGCAGGCTAATTTCTTTTTTTTCAGAACGAAAGAAAGAAACAGTACTCGGCTAACTTCGTCAGAGTTTTAGCATATTTTATTTTTAAAACTAATGACCGCACGACAACTATTGGTGATAGTACCTGGTGTATATTCGATAATCAATCAATTCCCAAGATACAATAATTTATTAAGACTGGTGGACAATAGTAAGATCATAGACTTTTATAAAACATGTCTTTTGATGATAATTTATGTGACGCAGAAAATGCAAAACTACAAAATATTAAACTAGAAATATAAAATTTTACTTTTCTTAATATTTTGGAAAGGGTTTTCTCATGATAAAAGAATTCGTTCATGAAAGCCAACAATCCGTGTGAAGTAACTGTCTTTAGGTAGCCAGGACAAAGGGACACACATGTTGAGTCGGTTAGAAACAGGGCTGACGCAAACAGGGTGTGGGAGGGTGGACACTCAACAAGGGTAGACAATCTACAGAAAAACTCTCGCATCTCCAAGCAGACAATGACAACAAGACTTCTAAGAGGGGGAACGCTTTGGTCTCACAATAGCGTCGGAGATTCAAAGACAGACAATCTTCAATCAGGTGTTTAGAGACGCATGAGAAGGGAAGGCACTTACGTTACGTAACAGATACGCATGACATAGGGGGATAGAAACCAGGTATCTCAGAGTCAGGCAGCTTCCAAAGGGTAACCGCGTTGCACGAACAGCCTAGCCTTTCAGCAGAAGCACTGAAGCGAGACTATTGAACAATAGTCGAAGCAGGGGATGAAATACACCGTTAGGCGCAGATTAGCACGTGGGGATCGAGGATAGCTTAAATAGACCGTCTCGAGCTGGCACGCGCATCTGTCATACAGGAGATCCCGTATTCTTGTCCTTCTGTGGTTAGAAGCACACAGATTTTCTGAGATGGTAAATTTATGATTTTGTACATAGATAAAATCTATCTTTTCTTATCGCAACTTATAGATTTTTCATTTAATTGATATTGTAACTGAATGATTCTGTAATTACATTTTTCTAGCAAAGAAGGAAGTAACTTATGTAAAAGAATTAAAAATTAAAAATTAAATTTGCAGGTTTGTGATATTTAATTCACGAGACTGATGCATAGCAAAAATTCACTTGTATGTTTACAGCTGAAGGACATCTACCCATACCGTAATGTACACACCGTAATGTACACACCGCGCATGCTTAAACGCGCACACACTGGTTGAAGAGGACCCGAGTGAAAGTCATAACTGAAGGACTCAACTCTGACCACAAACCACTGATTGCAAGGGTGATCAGGACGAATCTACGAAGTCTTGTCGACTTGAGAGGGCAAGTACACGTGGGGACCTGATTAATCGTCGGCACTGGAGACCGGGAAAATGTTTGATGTTGAATCTACGTCGGTTGTCATTTGTTGACTGACAGTGCGAGTTATTCTGTGTCAGGACTGAATTTCGTGGTGTAAATTCGGGGCATGTGTAAATTCGGATATTCGTAACACTAAGGACCTGGGTAAATTCAGAACTGTTCCAGCAAGCTGTAACAATGGACATACTATTGGCCGGAAGCACGCAAATTCACCAGGTGATCAAAATCAATGTTTTGTCTCATGAAAAACCTGTAATGTTTCAGTGATTTTTGTCAATTCTTGTATTGTTCTTCCTGTCTTCTAATTCTTATGAATGTTGTTGTAAATCTTCTTTTTTTCTATAATGTGTTTCTGAAGAAGTGTGAAAGAGGAAATTGTAATTAATCTCTAATTTCTAAATCTTGTAAAACTTAATTTGTCATTTTTCCTTGAATTAAGAATTGCTGAATTGTCATTTTAGTTATAAGAGACAGATTGAAGGAAATACTCTTTTTCTGAAGTAATACATTATTTTCTTGAGAGATCTGCGAATCTCGGATTCCGCCTTATGTGAAATCTAATTGAAATTCTTTAAAACTTAATTTGTTATTCTTTTTATATTTTAATAATTTTTTTTAAAATTTAAACTTGCTCACTCTATTACGTAATTGAGGAAAATGTGTGGATGGGGCAGTGGGGGCTCGTTAAAATCGACGTAATTTACGTTCTGACAAAAGACAGTCGCCACACATTTCTTAGAGCAAGTCTGTCACCTAATAGGGGAGAAATTGTGAGGGCCTGATAACGACTTCGAGACTGATAAGAGTAGTTCAGTTAGGAGCCGGTTATTTGGACGGGTAACACTTGGGGTGGGAGACGTAATTAATAACGTGCCCCAGGGCTTGACCTAGTCACTCCCAGACTGCAAAAGACAAAGACCCTGTCGTGGACCTAGTGTATGATTGCAGACGGATTGAATGTGGAGAGGTAATTAATTAATATTTAATATCATCTTCATTGGATAATCATCTACATTAGCAAATCCATTCACATAACTGGAGTCGTCTGGTAATGTCCTTGGAGTCCATTTCACACTTTATATTTGCGTAAGTTTCACTATCTCCTCAAAGGGGTGGGGTGGACTTTCATTGAGGTACTGTACAACGAACATACGCATAATTAACCATCCAATTTGAACTCACCTGTCCATAAGAATTATTTACTCTAGCACCGCACTGATGTTTCTGTGATCAATCATAATGAATGAATAATGATTATACAGGAATTTCCATTCCATTAGCTATAGATGTTGTATGATGCTGAATTTTCCCATATATTTCATATACATTTTCATTGTTGCATTTAAATTGAACTTATTGTAATTTGAAAGACGTGTGCGTGTTTGATGTTTTAGGTGATCGAGTGTTTGTTGTTTAAGTTGCATGGTCAATGGCCAATAAGCTAGCTAGAGATTATTTTTGCAGCACGTGTGTGTGTTTGACTATACATTGGGAAGCATTGTTAGCTAGGTCGGCGTGTGCATTTAGAAGTCATTAGAAAGGCATAATACGGGTTCAATGAGCAACGAGCAAGAGGAGCTGTTACATCAGGATATGAAAGAGATGGAAACCAGGTATCAGGGACGCTGGGATGCAGTCATGATGGCTGATTACTGCTGGGGACATTTATACCGCTGAGCATTCTAGAAGTTCAAAGAGACGGAAGTTCATGCCCTGAATTTTGAACAATAATGAACTAATATTGAATTTATATTTACTTACCGTTATTAATGTCTACTATTCAATGTACACTAATCAACTTTTGTAACATTTAATAAATGAATTGTGTTAGAAAACGATTTTATAAAATTTAAATTATTTTTTAATTTAAAATCCTATTTTGGAAGAGAAATATTAACAAAGATTGCCTAATAATGTTACAAAAATATAATGATTTAGCTCTAAGATCAGATTTTTAAAAATCGAATTAGATCAAAATCCTGACCTGATTAAAAATACCGGATGTTATTTTCAAACTTATCAGTGCAATATTGTTCTAAATCAGTTGAAAAATCTTAGACAACTTTCATTTTTTGTGCGTGACGCAGTGTAATCGTTACCTGAGTGGGGACGGAGCCATATTGGCGACGTACCAATATATCGGCGTAACAGTGGAAGATATACATATCTAACCAGTGACCCATACTCTGCACCGGCACTTGAAGATGTCTTGTTTTATAACTAATTACACGCTTGATATAATTCATTATAACAAAGTCACCCCAGGGTATAACGGCGACACTAGATCTATCATTAGTGAATATTCAGCGGTTATGTATATTATCATAACTTAAAATTTGCCTAGAATAGTCTTCTATTTTCATTTTCACAGCACCATAAGTCTGGAATCATTGAGTCTGAACGTTTGGGCATATGCACCTGCGTGCGTGTTTGCATGTATGTTCTATCTGTACTTGTGTGTACTATTTCAATTGAATAATCATATTTGCCTTTTCTTAGTTGCAATGAAACTGATGTTGCAACTTAAAAATGCGTTCAGTGTATTCTGTTCGAAATCAACGCAAAATGATTTACCTGTTACTTGGTCTCCTCTGTAACTAATGTCTCCAGTATGTAACTCTCTCTCTCGTGCGATATTGCATTCAGAATGCAAATGTGTCAGGTGCAAACCTGCACTTTACAACCAATATCCTGCAAGTTACAGCCTGCGCCATTTTAGCAAGACTAAAGCATTCAATAAATAATGAGGGTGCCTTAAAATGTGTCTCCTGGTAGTGAGTCATTGAGTTTCTAAGGTGAAATTTCGCGCTCATTGCACTAAGACAAAGCGTTCATGTGTGTGTGTGTGTGTGTGTGTGTGTGTGTGTGTGTGTGTGTGTGTGTGTGTGTGTGTGTGTGTGTGTGTGTGTGTGTATGTATGTATGTGTGTGTGTGTGTGTCAGTCAACATGAATGCAGGTAGGCGGTGACTTACATACAGGTGATAGTGGTAGGGACGTAAGGGCCTTTAACTCAGGTGACCGCGCTATGCGGATGAACAGATTTGTGTGGACCGACGCGTCAGGTACTTTGTTGTATGAAGAAATACACTGCGTTGTCGTTACATTTTGCGAACTACTTTATTCTTTTCTGTCAATTACCTGCTCAGTTTAGCCCAAGTCCACTATTTTTTTAATTAATTAATCGACGAGTACATTCCTTTTTATCCGCCTTTTCAGACTAGTTTATTCAAATCGAAAATTCATATTTATTCACATTTATTTCATTTATATGTGACTTGTTTTTTTCTTTAATCCAAAAGGAAAATATGTAAAACTATTTTTCTGAATTGTAGGTCTGTTCCCATATCTTTAAAATCTTCTATCAATATGTTTTGCAACATTTTCCTTTCATGAATTTTAAATTACAAAAATTATACATAATCGTCATCACCCGATTGTTTATAAAGTCAAATTATTAAAAAGAAGAAATAAATAATACTTGTAAAAAGGTTTCCTTTGAGGCATC
>CM054179.1:116692220-116919720 GCA_028829895.1 Sinotaia quadrata
GCTTTCTCTCGAAAACAGAATAAAAGGACCTGACGTTGTTTTGTGTTTGCAGTAAGTAATGCATATGTCAGATTATATAAAAATTTTCGAAATTTATGTGTATGATATTAGCTGGCCTGGTCAAGTGGCATAGAGCCATACTGTAAATAAATGTATTTTAATGAATTTGAATTATTATTAGATGACAGTGGCCGGCAGAAGTCACAATTTTGCAGATGCGCTCTTTAGCTTGAAATAATAATTTTAAAGTTCATAAAACACTGTTCTTAAAATTGTTTTCCTGAATGGACACGATTTTTTGGCTTCCAAAAGGAATTTGCTGAACGTTGTGTAATATTACTATTATTTTATAGACCAAAACAACATAATTTCTTCTTTCCGAAGAAATAAAATTCTTAAAATTATTAAGTGTTGACAATCGTGCTTTGTAACTGTTAAATGTAAATTTTGCTTGGATCAGGTACAAAAACGTGCCATTGAATAGTGTCGCATGGGGTCTCCCACAAGGAGTACATGATTTAGAATTTATTTTTATTCATCGATGCGGCAATGACGGGTTGATAATACTAACATCTGATTTATGATTACCTATTTTTGTAATACAACGTCAGTGTCTTGGAATCATCTTGCAGATCTGGCCGCTCATTCTACCATTTGACGTTGTAAAATGGCAGAACAACCTACCACAGCGAAAGCAGGTATGCTTGTCCTACACAATAAACTGCTCCGCGCCCTTTTCAGTACCTCCGTATTCGTACAGTGTTAATATTTCAACATATAACACCTATATTAGTATTCAGTACAAGAGTGAGTTAAAATATGTAATAAATTAATATTTTAACTCTGTCATAACCCTTTAAAATTAAAATAGTAAATAATTAAAAACAATTAAAAACTTAATTCAAGAATTGATTCATTGCTTTCTTTTGTTACACACACGATACTAGCATTCATAGTGATATTTACCCACCAATGTCCGCATAAACACTCATATGTATACAAACAAACAAACATACACACACACACACTACAATATCTATGTCTGTCTGTCTGTCTGTCATTCTGTCTGTCTCTTTCTCTCTCGCTCGCTCTCTATTTGACTCCCAAATCTAAAACAGTATATTTGATAGCAATTACCCAGGAAATAGTATATTTTATATTCGTGTATGAATGGGTATAATTGTTGACAGCAGAGGAAAATAAAGCTTGTTATTTATATAATTGCACATGTTTTGGGGTGGGGTGGAAGCAGTGATTTAATTGCAGGTGTTAAGATTCAAAGAATTGTTCTTGTTATGGATGTCCAACTGGAATGGTTTTGGAATGCATGAAAGAACAGTGCCCATTACCTAACTATTTGCTGAATAAGAAAGTGGAACAAGGTAGCATGCACACGTTTTAAAAGACGTGAAGTACCATTAATATTTATTTATGAACGGAGAACTACACATTAAAACATGAACATAAATTGAAAGTGACGACATGAAACGGTTATCTCTTTTGCCGTCTAGCCCGCGGCAACGTTTTATTTGACATCTATTTTTCTCCTCGACAGAGACGGGTCCGAGATGTTAATTGGACCCACTGACAAACACATATAATTATGTGTACACGTATACAGATGTATAATAGTAAACAGGGCCCTGCTTGCTTTTGCCCGAGTTGTTGTTCAGGGAAGGTAACTGCAGAGAAAGTTTGAGTTCAAGTAACAAGCCTTCAATTTAAATTTATGGAGTGGGGAAACACACATTTTAAATGTAATTCCATTTTGTAATTTCATTTTGAATTTACTTAATTTTATTTTTTTTTTTTTTTTACACTGTTTAGACTGAGAGACAGAAAAAAAACTTAATGGATAATTTTATACACATTCATTTAGTACTGCAGACGTATTATATGCCACGGGCGCTATGGCTTCATTGTAAGTTTGTACAGACTCTACTTAGTTTAGCTTTCATTGTTAGAATAGTAAAATATCTAGGATTTGTATTATTATTTCAGGATCATGGTGTTAGGAACTATACCTATTTATTCTTTACGCTGTAGTATAAAACAGATAGAAATTAAATGTATTTCTAGTACTTTGTTCTTTGAGTTTCATGCTCTTGTTGATACAGAAAGGGAATTGAAAATTTATGACAATGTTGTATATTCTACTTTCAGTTTTCAAATAATTCATGGTGTGTACATGCATAGATCTTCTCTTTACCACTTTTTCTATATGTATTTTTTAAAACAAACCGTCACAGAAATTGAAATAGTTTTGTTATTGTTGAGGCAAGGCGAGCAAACTTTTCACTTAATTAACAGTTATATAATAGAGCAAATTAAGGTATGTATTTAAATCCTTCAGGGTAATATTTCATAGATGCGGTCATATGGAATGTCCTAAAAATTAGTCTTTACTTCATTATTGAAAGAATAAAAATTAATAGAAAATGGTAAATTTTTTTTAGAAAGAGGGGATTAAATATTCAATAAATGATCTGCTCTCTTGTTATAAGCATTTTGAAACTACTGCAATTCTCAAGCGTGCACTGAATAAATCTGTTTGTTTTATTTATTGCCACAAACACTATACTAACTTTGTTCCCATTGTTGTAGCTTCTGTTTCAGTCATTATAACCGGAAATAATTATTACTATATAGTGTGTGTCTCAGTTGGTTAGAGCAATTGATACATACTTTTAACCGAAATAACTACCAGCTGCATTGTGTGTCTCCACTGTTCAAAACTTCCTTTCTTAGGTGGGCGGTTCATGAAGGTGGTCAGTCTGTTATTGCTCACCCCACAATACGCCATTCTCATCCTCACCATGCGCTACGTCTGCACACGTCCTGGACCCATGTTTGTGATGTCAACAACGGTTTTCCTTGCTGAAATCGTCAAAACAGTTGCTTGTATTTTGTTCATACTAGTCCAGGAACGTAGCATCAAAGGTTGTGCACGTCACCTTTACGACAATCTTATCTGTCGACCCCGAGACTTCGCTCTAGTGTGCGTGCCGTCACTTCTCTTCGTGTTGCAGAATAATTTGTTCTTTGTGGCCGTCTCCAACCTTGATGCCGCAACATTTCAGGTAAAGTAATAACACCTGTGACTTTTACTGTTAATCGCTTTCCATTACTTTTTAAAGTGAACAGAATTCCACGCATGCATTCAATTAAGCAATGGAACCAGTGTTTCTTTCTGTTATTTATTGTTTATTATAATGCAATTTACGTATTACTGGTATCACATCAATGAACAATTCTTTACACATTTTCATTAGTAAATAAGCAAAAGAAGTTAATTATTCAGATACTGAGAATATGTAAAATGCATCCCCTTATATTTAAGGAGGCGTGGGGGTTGAAACGATCGATACTGTGCGATCGACCTGTTGTGATCGGGGCTCCAGACTAGTGAGGGAACCAAGTCTATCGGGGGAGGGGTTTTACCCAGAGCCGAGAGCTCCTAAGGCTCCACTCAAGATCTGAAGAGAAGGGAAGATAACGTAGATAGTATCACAATACTGTTGTCTTACAATTCCTAAACAATAACACTAAGTGGCATTGGTCTGAGAGGTCACTTACACTTGAGTTATTTATTATGCATCATTAGTTAAATACGAATTCTTTACGAATTTTTTCAAGCCATTTATGCATTAACACATTTTAAAAATATTGTTAAAGGAACGCAAAATGACTATGAATATTGTCTTACAAGTGTGTCTTTTTATAATTTATTTTCTGATTTCAATGCTTAGTTTTGATTAACTATGCACATGAATACTGAGTCATAAGCACAAGTCTTAAATTTAAGGGCACGCTAGGAAATGTATACATATTACAAATCTCTTTCTTTGTATGATACAGCTTACATCTTTGTAAATGTCGTAACATGTTTATAAGAAACATGTTTTACTTTTTAACAGTCGTGTAAGAAACAGGTTTTACTTTAAAAGTCGTGACATCTTAATATGAAGCAATTTTTACCTTGTAAATGTCGTAATATTTTTTTTATAAGAAACAATTCTTAATTTGTAAAATATTGCGCTCTCTTTGAGTGAATACCTTTGTTTTTCTAAAGTAATGTGATCATTATATGATACATCCGTTTATGTGTTTTGTTTGTATTTGCTCTTTAACTATTGAATACCACATTGCTCTTGTTGTGCATTCTTTTCTTAGTGTTATTAAAGTGGAAATTGGAGAGTAAGTACAATTATGTTGAACAGTTTTAAGGTAAAAGCGTTTTTGCAACGTAAAGTGAGATCATATTGAAGAAGAATACAAGAAAATAAAGTATTTTAAAGATAATTTTTATTTATGGTTTCGAAATTATCTTCAGTGGAAATTAAATGTTTTCTTGCAATTTACATAACTATTTTTTTCGCAAACAAAAACAGAAGTTCCGCGAGTTAGGAAAATTTCAACTGTTTGCTAATAGCCCCTTTATGAAACGTTTATAATTGCAGAAATATTGCTTTAGTAACGTACACTTCCAGTGGAGAATAATAAGACCTTACACGTCTAGCTATTGGAGATTTAGTCACGCACTACGTGACCTTACATACAACTCTCATATTAATTATGTGGAAGTACTTTCCAACTAATGCAAACGCTAGATTTATGCACGGCCTTGCGAATTACAACTATAGAGGTACTCTGAAAGTAGAAATACTCTGGAAACTACACACCGATGTTCTTAGTCCGCATACTTTCACAGGTTGATGCCCCTTTTTTATTATATCTCATACAACTTACGTCGCGATTTGTCCAATGCGGGCACTACATGAAGTGTGAATCCACCAAAATATAAATTTATCATAACCTTTGAAGCTGTCAGAGACTTGTGACCTTAAATAATTTCAAGTACCTGGTACCCGGGTTAGATAGACTATTAACAGTTTTGTTCTTTTACCTACAAAGTCATCACAATTAATACTGCATCGCAATTCCATTGAATTCAAACTAAAGTTAACTTTTATTTTCAATTCCATATATGAGTGAGTTTAATATGTATTGCCGCTTTTTGAAATAATAATGCTAATGGATTTAATTATGCTGCAATGTAGGAGCTGGTGATGCTATGTACATGATATTAGCTCCATTCATTTTCCAAATTAAATTAAAGTGGCTTATTTGGAACATTAATTTTGAACATTATATTAAAGTTGATTATTTGCTATATTAATTTTAAAAATTATGTTAAAGTGGATTATTGATACAATCATTTCCACAAAATTTCTACAATCATTTTCAACAATATATTAAAGTGGCTTATTGCTACATTCATTTTCAACAGGGTGATTCAAGTGTTTCCATGCGAACAATACCAGATGTATTAAGGAGAGTTCGCTGTGAGTAAGAGAGACGCATCTTTTCAAAGAAAAGGCAACACTATAGAGCATGTTTTGTTAATAAAGTGACAATTTGTTTTTTTTTTAAATTAGCCATAGTACCAGAATATGGAGACTTTTGAACCCCTATGCATAGTGGAAATTAAGAAAAATTATATTTATAGTAATATTTGCAATTATCAATTACTTGAGTTGTTTTGTTTTTGTGATTGCTTTTTGAAAAGTAAGACAACAACATTACTTTTCCCTTAATTTTAATATGAATATCGTGCAGGTGACTTATCAATTAAAGATCCTGACGACCGCCATGTTCACAGTGCTGCTGTTGGGCAAGCGGCTCAGTCGCGCCCAGTGGGTTGCACTTCTACTCCTATTTATAGGCGTATCAGTCATACAGGTTTTTAATATAATTGGTTTTACAATACATAGAATCTATTTATTTATTTATCTATCTATCTATCTATCTATCTATCTATCTATCTATCTATCTATCTATCTATCTATCTATCTATCTATCTATCTATCTATCTATCTATGTATCTACCACTATCTTTGTATCTATGTATTTATGTATCTAACTATCTATCTATCTATCTATCTATCTATCTATCTATCTATCTATCTATCTATCTATCTATCTATCTATCTATCTATCTATCTATCTATCTATCTATGTATCTATCTATCTACCGCTATCTATCTATCTATCTATCTGTTAGCCCAAGTGCTGGCACTTATGCTTGTATAATAAAGAAAAATAAAGTTGTTGAATTGAACTTAATTTCAACCGCTTAAATACATATTTTGTATAATTATCATTTTATGCTTGTTCATGTTTCGTACAGTTCGTTTCAAATAAGCATTTTTTTTTCTTAATGTGTGTCTGTGTCTGTGCCTTTGTGCGTATGCGTGTATTTGAACGTGCTACAGGCCGAGCAGTCTAAATCACCCCTAGACAAGAAAGGCACGCCTGTAACAGAAAACATCCGTGTGCGTGGTGTTGCGGCTGTGGTAGCGTGCTGCTGTCTCTCTGGGTTTGCTAACGTCTTCTTCGAGAAGCTGCTGAAGGATGGCAAGCAGTCGGTGTGGCTACGCAACATACAACTAGGGGCGTCCGGCTCGGTGCTCGGAGCGTTAGCTGTCTGGATCAATGATGGCTCCAAACTGCGTGCTCAGGTGAAACAAAAGAAATAGTGCTTTAGAACAATACTTTAAATACTCTATTTCCCTCTAGGGTAAAGCGAATACGATCAAAATATAGCACGAACTGACATTTTAGCATTATTCATTCTGACTTTTCGACCACATTTCATGTTTGTCAACAGGGATTTTTCTATGGTTTCGACTGGGTGGTGTGGACAGTAGTCTGTATGCAGGCTTTCGGCGGGTTACTGGTTGCAGCAGTCATCAAGTATGCAGACAACATTCTGAAGGGTTTCTCAACAGCGGGTTCCATTCTTCTTTCATGCGTAGCATCAGTTTACATCTTTGATTTTAAAGTACGTTACTAAGCAATTTAAGATATCCATTGATATTAAATTACGTTACGAAACAAACTAACATAACTGCTAAATGTTTTCCAAATACAATATTCTCATCAGATTCACATTTCCCCATGTCTGACTCTAAAGCAATTAATTTATGAAGCCATTTTATTTTTGACGCTAATGAAGAACGAAATATCTGCGTGTTAAGTTTAAACAGCTCAGAATTACTAATCTACGCGTTCAAAGTTAGCTTTGCCCTCCGTGGTTGGTTGTGACGAAAGTTCAATTAAATAAATATATACAAATAAGAAATAAAGATTTATTTGCTAAGATTTTATATTATAAAAGACAATTAAAAGTCAGCTATTGTTTAAAACATATATTCCCTTGAAATGAAGAAACTTCAATAAATTACTGAATTGTTGGTTAAATTATTAATTATGCGTTGAGATGCGACAAAGTCCAAAGTTGAATTCTACGTCTTTGTCGACGCACGTCTAATCTATAAGTAAAGGGAAGTAATCTTTAGTTGTTATTAACTTCACGAGGTTTTACGAAAATTATTTTCAAAAACCAATCTAGTGAAATTATCTCAATGCAGTTAAGGATTTGATAGAGGCACGTTTATGTTTTTTTTTTTTTTCAGGCCAGAATTAATAGTAATGGGTAGTAATCTTTAGTATTCTTTCACGTGTATTTTGAAGTTTCTCACATTTTTGAAATATATTTCTTTGAAAAGAGCTTTTACCACAGATATGATTACAAAATACATTTTAAGAAACATGACTTGCATAACACATGGAAACATAAGGCAATCTGACTAGATAAACTTTACTTGTGGGACAGAGAAACATAAGTCAGTCTGACTAGATAAACTTTACTTGTGAGACAGAGAAATCGCTTCAATATTATTTATATCAAACACAAATATTACTGGAAGGATAAATGAGAAGGTAAGACTGGCAATAAAAGACAATATAACACATTCTTTATGCACACAGGATTTCGAAGGCAAGTTAAGGTTTACGACTGCAAAATGAATTATATAATAGGAAAAGTTAAACTGATTTGTATATAGCTCAGACAACTAAAGTACAATTATTGCCAAGCGATACATTTCTTCAGATCCTTATCCCATAGATAGATAGATAGATAGTAGTAGTTGAATGATGCTCCTTGACCATATACATTATCTGTTGCAGGTGAGTGCTGAGTTCGTCATTGGAACAACGCTGGTCATGGTGGCTGTGTACCTGTACAGTGTGTTCCCGGCCCCTCAACCAGCTGTGGAGATCGTAGTGCAGCCTGTAGAGGACTGAATCAAAAACAAGCACACAAAATCGCCCCACTCCTGTAGCACCGAACACGACAGTTGTCACCATTCATACCGAGATTAGATCTAAGCACTAGCGTTCTCATCAACACATATGAACAAATAACTTTAATGTGTTTTTTTCTTCAGTGCGCGGGTATTAGCGGTTTTGTTGTTATTACACTTTACGGACTGACAAATTCAGTTATTGAATCATTTCTTATATGTAAATATATCACTCGTCAACAGTTATCATTCCTTAAATATTAAATGCAGAAATTGTAGGCGCGCTTTAGATAAGTCAGAGTACAAGATAAAATTAATAAATGTTCCTACTCTCAAGTTATGTTATTTTGGAGGGGAATAATAGAAAGATGACTGAGGGTACTGTCTAAAGTACAATCGAGTGATGCCTTGCTTTTGCCGAATAACGCAAGTCACTCTACAGAAATACAAATTTAATTGCAGATTAAATTTCCAGTGTTATTCAGAATAGATACCCAACATTTTTCTTTAAATGTGTGCTTTTATAAGGTTTCTAAATGGACAAATGAAATATGTTGGAAAAAATAAAGACAATATTATGTTATTTATACTAATATGTAGGTTTTTTAATTTTAACTTACATTCAAATATATATTAATATACTCACATCCCTGAATAATGAAATCAAATGAATTTGTTTATCTCAAATACGTTTTATTTATTACATCATAAGCCTTCTAAAACATATTCCTCTATAGTGGTGAGTGAGCTTACTCTCACACTTCCTTCATTCAAAGTTAAAATATTATTTTGAACTTATTTTATTTGTTATGCGAATTTTATGCTATAAAACATGCTGTACATGTATCAGTTATTTTGTAATTAATGTTTAAATAGTTCTTCAATGCATTATTGTGATATTGCCACGCCTTCGTTTATTTCTTTCTAATATTGTGCGTATGTGATATTTGAATTTAAAATATTTACGTACAATCTTATATTTTTGTCTGGTATTTTAAACACCTCGTTACATGATTAAAAACAACATCCTTCCAGAATCCGTCCTGTATGCATATGTGGTATGTGTAATGTTGTAATGGGTTAAATGTGCCCACATGTGTTAATATGAATATTATGTTGTACTTTTTATTTCCGTGATTGTTGCTACTGCTACTTCTTCTAATTCTACAGCTATTATCTTTTCGTTACTGTTACACTTCAACAATATTTACTACTACTACTTCTTCTACTTATACAGTTATTATCTTCTCTTTACTGTTACACTACAATTATATTTACTACTACTTTTTCCATTTATATCTGATATCTTCACTATTATTTATTATATTTTCATTCTTGTGTCTGACGTCACAGAAGGTCGGACAATATAAGTTTACGTTGGGTGAATACGTAATGATGAGGTAAGAAAATCTCGAGTTACGTCTCGAATGAGTGATGATGGAAGTGTTCTGTTCTCAAAGATCTATTGAATACATTGTAGCATGAAATTATCCACGATTCTGTTATTTATTGCATATATCCATAAATTAGTATGTATATTGTAACACATGTCAAACAGAATTGTCTCCCGTTCTCTTGAGTAATTTTGACCTCCCGTTCTGTTCCTTTGACATACTTATTAAATCTGCATCACTAGCGAAAACGTTATTTGTCGATAATCGTGTGAATGCACTACCAAGTCGTAGTTTAGGTGTATGGGAACCTTCCTGTCTACTTTCGGGGGAAAAGTACGAGTATGTTTTACCCATCGATCTATAGGTGGACGGTTGCTTTTTGCTTGCTCTGAGCATTGGGTTGGCCATATTTTATCCATTGTTTTCTAAGAGGTGCAACATTTCTTGAGGGGTTGGAAGATGCATTTCTATTCATAATCTAGAGCAATCACAGTGTTTGCTAATTTATCAGCTTTTAAACTGCCTGGAATATTTACTCATGGCGGTATCTACATTAGTTTAGTCTCGTTATAGTTTTAGTTTGGTTTAGTCTCGTTATGTTTATCATTTAGTGTTTAGTTTGGTTTATTTCGTTATGTTTATCATTTAGTTTTTAGTTTGGTTTAGTCTCGTTATGTTTATCATTTAGTTTTTAGTTTTAGTTTAGTGTCAGACAGCGAGCGTCTTTCTTATTGTGATCTTGAAGTGCAGTTACTACAGAGTCAGTCAGTGGCTATGAAACGTTTACTATAGTCGTTTTATTTTTCATTGTCTCGATGATACCAATCAGAATATATGTCATTTCAGCTGTGAATATTGAAGAGTTGTCCTTCAGTCTTAGTCTGAAGTCTGAATTATTATCTATGTACAAATTAACCCCATTCTTGCCAGTCAATGGGAAATGTGAACCTTCTGTATATACCTTTGACCTGTCTGCGTATTTGTCGTCTATGTGTTCGACAAACAGACATTTGATTCAGAGAACGTGATTTTGTAAAACCTTTCGCCTTATCTAACTATCTGGGTTTGATTTTACTAATATTGACACATTGGTGTACTCGATACAAAATTCTACACAAGCATTATATTTAACTTTTTATTTAACTATCTGGGTTTGTGGTAGTTGACACATTGGTGTACTCCGTGCGAAATTCTATACACGTTTTATATTTAACATTTTATTTAATCCTGTTTCTTTCTCTTCTGTTGCCAGTTTGAGTTGAGAAGGATTTTGAATGCGATTGGTTATTTTAATGTTCAGAGCTTATAATCTGAGATATATTTTGATACATCTTTATCGGATAATTAATTACATTGGCTTCTGACCACTCTTGATTATAATGCTGATGTTGGGGGCATTCAGTGGAATTCCAAAAGCAACAATTTTATTGATCTGGCTTGAGTGACGAGTAATTTCTTTGCTAGTGTATTGCTACTATTAAATGTGAAGGCAAAACAGTGTGGACACAACAAAGGTATGGTGAATTTTTCACACTCATTGAAATGATAGTGTACTTAACAATGATCTCAGGCCTCTTCGTCGGCTGTAGATAAAACCGCTCGCGATTTGTGCATTCGTAGTTGTGTATATATGCACAAATTGCTACAATTGAATGATTAATTAAATTATAAATTAACAATTTAATTTGCACTTCAAAGGTTTTCATTATCTTTGTGTTTGAGTACGCCATAATGGTGTCGAGTGTGTCTGGTATGTAATATATGGGAAATCGCTTTTATTGTAATGAGACGTTGCAGTATTATTTATTTAGATCTATTTGTTTTCACATAATCCTTAAAAAATCATTACCCATTTTCCCGCTCGCACACACTCACAAACACCCTCGCGTGTACATACGCACACATAACGCACATATAGGGCAGGCCACACTGAATCTGACGCCGAACGCGAAGAAGCACGCTTTGACGAAAGATCTAATTCGAGTTAACGTTCTTGAAATAAACGAGGGGCGGTGAGACGCTAAAAGAAACTGGAAGGCGGTCAACGTTTGAAGAGACTTTTGGACGCATCTGTCAGCCAATTGCACAGAAATTAAAATAGAAATATAACCCATTTCATGCTGACACGTCATGTACCTAAGACCTGTGAATCAAAATGTGGAGCATAAGAGGTAAATATTACACACTAATGCAAAATTCATTTAAGATATGTAATAAAAATGCAGACAAAAATGCTGCAATGGATTTTTTTTTTACAGTGAGGACACGTTTGACATTAATTTAAAACGAAATCAGACTTTTGTCGATTTAAAAGAAACATTACCTGTTTAAATGCTGTGAATTTTCGTTCATTGAAAGCTTATTCTAATAGTAAAAATGAAAAGATATACTTTCATACAAACTACATGCATTAACAATGATGTGCTACATACCTTGATGTACACACACTTAATAAACAGACTTCAACGTCCACAGGTGTACATATAATAAATATCGAATCCAAAAGAATCCATTAATATATGTGATTATGTGGTTGGCACTCATTTAATCGCAGAATGACGAAGATGGCAGATTTCATGAGAAGACAATCTCTGACAAGAAATAAGAAAAATTTCAAGAAGAATGCGTTCAAATGCTATGGTAACTGACCGTCCCGTAATGCTCCAGAAAAGTAGGCCTTTCTTGGTTTTGTTTATAGGTGTGCATACTAATCAAACATTATTATGACAAAAGCATGAAGGGGGTTAAAGAAAATATGACAAATGGGAAAACAAGCGATTACGTAATTGAATCAATCACCGATGGTTTTCGGCCAAATATGATTATATGTATTTTTATTAAAGTTAGGCGGTGTCACAAACGCCGTGAACAAGCGATGAACGAGCTGATGTCAGAGACACAAGGGTTGAGTAAAGTCGGTTTGGGCTTGTTCCGATGTATCTCCAAGAAAAGCCCGTTGTGACATGTGCCAGTAATACGTCGTGTCAAGATGTTACATAGATACACATGACATACACCATTGATGTTTGGGTGGGGCATAGTTTTATTATGTCATGCAAAGGAACGTTTTATTGGCTGTGTATGCGGGTGAGCAAGTACATACTATTCACTGATTCCATTAGCCACCTCTCTGTCCAATATTATCATTATATAGACTTGTGTCTTCTAATAGTTCTACCATTGAAGAGTTTGAAATGTGAGAAAAGTATTGAGTGTTGGAGTTTTTCACTCAATGCAAACAAGAGTACTGGCAAATATACATCCCAAGCATGAGATCTTTCTACACACAATTTCTTTAATGACATGACATATAATGGTTTATAACTGTCAGACTGTGGCTGAACCTGAGCATTCAGCACCCCTGATGAACAATTTCAACAGTATGCCATTCAGTATCCTCACAACACCAGCTGTTTTCAAGAAGACGAGATTGCACATTGATCCCATGAAAGATGAATCAATTTGTAACTTCATGGATGACATTTGTGTGGCTATCCAGACTCTGGAAGAACACATACGAGTGATACGAGTGTTATGGACATTATTCCAGTGTTTGAAGGGATGCAAACTTTCTTAGACCAACCAAATGTTTCTTTGGACATTTAAACTTGAATATTTGTGACACAAATTCCTGTGGCAAGAGACATTTAAGGTAAGAAAACTTAAAGAGATGGAGAGACCCATCTACAAGACAAATGATAAATCCTTTATAGGGGATGACCAGTTACTATAGAAAATTCATTCCCAAGTTCACTGCCATCCCAAAACCATTCATTGATTTGAAGAGGAAAGGGAAACCAAAGATAGTGATTTCGAGTGAGGAATGTGAATCTATCTTTGCTGCCTGTCATGAGCTCCTGTCCTCCATTTACCTGATTTCAATGAAATGTTCATATTCATAACAGATGCAAGTAATGCAGGATTATGTGCTTTTATGTTGCAGAAACACGGTGATATTCAGTATCCACAAACCTATGTCAGTCGTATGTTGAATGCGGCTCAACAGAAGTATTCAACTACAGAAAACGAATGTTTTGGAATGGTCTTTGTAGTCCAGATATTCCAGATATTACTTGCATACCCAAGGTCGGGTTACTCTGACATTTTAACAAATTATATGACAATTAAATTTTAAAATAGTGAGTCAAATTTACTCCGCCACCCCCCCAAAAAAAAAAAAAAGAAAAAAAAAGTAGACTCATGTGAAATGCGTATCTACAAAACTCAACAATAAAAAGATACAACTTGCTAAAATACAATCAATATCATTTACTTTGTTAAATAAAAGCATGAGCCAGCAACAGATATCCGAATATAAAGTATGACATGTCATTATAAATATTTCAGGAATAAAATTCTTTATGAGTTTCACTTAAATGAAGTTTTCTCTAGATTTCTCAGAAATGAAAATGGTGCTTTAGCGAGAGTTATGACTGTTAAAAACAGTTAAGTTTAATGCACATAATAATTAGCCTTAGTGAGTCTTGTAAAAAAAATGTGTATTCTATTGCACTTTAAGTTATTGTTATAGTACAATAGGCGCTTCATGCAAATTCAACTATCTATCTATCTATCTATCTATCTGTCTGTTTGTCTGTCTGTCTGTCTATCTATCTATCCATTTGTCAATCCCTTAGTCTTGACGACCGCTGGGCACCACTGATGATCTGACAACCAGCTTCCTACATTCCATTCTGTTCTCTGATAGTCTTAATGTATCACTCAGTTTCAGTCCTGTCCACTCTGAGATGTTATACTCCCATCTTTATATATGTCTTCCTCTCCTTCGCCCTCCATGCACAGTACCTTACATGATTGTCTTGGCAAGCCCTGTTGATCGTGTGACATGCCCATATAATTTATTTTAAGATTTCTTTTTCACAATGGCCAATAGCTCTTCATACGGCCCAATGGTTTGTCTAATTCTGATCTCACTTCATCATTCGTGACATGCTCTCTATACGGAATGTCAAGAAACCTTTGGAAAGCATCTCATTTCAGTAGCTTGTATTCTCCTTTTGAAATCCACAGTGAGGTCCCATGACTCGCATATATAAAACATAGATACCACCAAGGAATGAATCAGTCTGATCTTTGAGCTGATTGTGGTGTTCCTGTCTTTCCAAACTGTCTTCAACCTTGCCATTGCTGTTATTGTTAGTGCAATCCTGGACAGTATTTTTGGTTTTGATCCCTTGTCTGTCACATCTTTCTGGCTCCTATGTACTTGAATTTATTAACTGATTCCAGTTTCTGATCACCAATCATGATGTTAGTGCCAATATCACTGGTGTTGTTTGTCATCAATTTGGTATTCTCTGCACAAATTTCCGTACCAAAAGCAGTAGCTGTCCTGTCCAGTTTTGCCACCAAATGACCTAGCTACTTCTGCAAGGCCATCGATGTTATCAGCAAATCGTAAGTTTGGTATTGCTCTGCCTCCAATACTGACAATTCCTTCATGGTCTTCCAGAGCATCTGTCATGACTTTTTCAATGAAGATGTTAAAGAGAGTAAGTAAAAGTAAGCAGTCCTGTCTGACTCAAATTGTTGTCCTAAACCACTCTACTATTTGGTTGTTGATGCAGACTGTGATAATATATTAAAAAAACTATGCAATTTTGATAACATTTTTATATTATTGACTGTTTCTTCTTAAACACGGTTTTTCCCAGTCTTACGCCTCCGTAGAGAGACATCAGGGATTAGGCTTAGAGACTGATGAAATACCTTGTTTACTCCTTCAGAGAACTAGGCTAGAGCCAGAGGTGAAGGTCACATCAGAAAGCGGATACTAACTATCCATGTACGGTCACTTGTTTTCCGATAAAGTGACATAGCGCTAAGTTGTGAGATGACCTCTACTTTCATTCATAAAACTCCTGAATGAGTGGGTCACGTTAGACGCACACCTGCATCGTGCCCGACTCACATGGGTAAAATTAGAGCATCCATTCATTACTAGGACCGGACCTATCAGAACACAACATGGTGGTAATATCTTTATTTCTCTGAATACAGAGTTGAATTAATTCTATATATTTTGTATTGGGAATGTATTAGAATTTCCGTGTGCATTTTATTGCATATTGATAATTTATTTTCTACAAAGCTAAGTGGCACAGAGATATTACATTTGTAGTAGTGATGAGAACACCATGTGTATGTAATTGAACTACCGTTGATTAATTGTCATCAAAACCTGCCATGTATTCATTTGCTAAATTGTATTACTAGCAACTTTGGATTAATGGAGAAATATATTATAAAGATTTTCACATAATGTTAATTGTGAGTTAGTGGAAATTGTAAAGAATGATTAACGCTGCTGTTATAAGGCTCATATAAATAATTATTATCACACGAGGCTGAAACATGATTAACTATGTATTGCAGCCGGTCTTGAGTCTTGAGTCCCTGAGTTCCTGAGTTCAACTCATAACTCAGACTTCAACTGTTAGCTGTTCCTTGGTGGAAGTCCAACCTTGCGTGGAGTCCAGGACAGCGAGTGTCTACATGAGCTGTATCCATACTACCGTCCGTCGAACGACGAAAGATGCCAAAGGTCACGGAGATCAGCGTGCGTCAGTGAACGACAACACATGTTACATATCAGATAAGTCAAACCAAAAGAACTTTCGATAATAATTTTCAATGGTGTGAATAATATTGACATTTCGGGTCGCACATTTCATTCTCTTCGCAAAAACCAATTGTTCATTTTTTGTTTCAAATATAATTTTATTGTTATTAAATTTCATTGTTAAATTTCTTAACTGTTATCTCTCCACATTATTACATAAATATATGTACGACCAAAGGAAATGCTACATGGGGGCAGAGCCGAGAATAGAGGAATAAAGAATCATATTTATTGATCCATAAATAAAAGGGGAAATAATATTGTAGCAGAGAAGTCAACTAATTTATCCGACTATGTGTCGTGAACAATCTAGCTGAGATTGTGGCATTGGAAAGGGAGATAAATTAGGCAAGTCCAGCCGTCGCTAAGGTTAGGAGTTATCCTATAAATTGATATTGATAATTAGTGCCTAAATTAGGATGGGGTCGTTAAATGAAAAGTGGACATGTGACAAAAACTGTACTGGTGGCCTTGCCATAAATTCTTTCTATGACTTTAATCAGGTTGGCATTGATGTTGTACATTTAATGGTGGACCAAAGGGCTGTGTACCACAACCTGTCAAACGCCTTCTTAAAATCTGTGCTTGCATCTCATTGCTTGGCTGCTAAATCAATCCGTATTATCACTGTTGTAACTGAGCTAGTAAATGTAGAGGATGTAATATTTACTGTGGCATCTGGACACCAGCTGGCATGTCCCATAAAACAAGAAATGTTAGTGCTTCCAGTTAAATATTGTTCAGTTTGCATGAACATAGTGATCACAATTTATTAATGCGCCTGTGTTTGATTAAAATGTTGCTTTGATGACTGTTAACTGTGCCTTTGTGAATTTTAAGCAGTGTTCCCAAACTAACATAGACTTTCACAACATGTGGCATTGGACAGTGATGGGGAAATGTCCTTTCTTTTGACACCTAAAACAGGTTATGGTGGAATGGTCTGGTCGCGATTGGCCTATCCGTGTCAGTTTGACGTGAGGCAGTTGTGTAGGAACGTATTGTTCCATTTCTACCACAGGTGTGATTATATGAGGTATGTATGGTCGTCTGATTTGACACACGGTGTGAGATGTCACAGGTATATATATATATATATATATATATATATATATTTATATTTATTTATTACTAGTCAACGTTTTCTTTAAACAAATTTTTCTGAATCCTTATTTTCAGTACACAACTCTCATGTCACATATGTTTACATTTCTCTAACTTGGCATGCACTAGCACGAAAATCTTACTGCTAGACCTCAGGCTATTATTACATTTTTCAAAGAATATTTCCTTTTAAATTCGCTTGATTAACGCTTATTGTGCCTTTGCAGAACTACAATCATTATCTTAAAAAGAAGGAAAAGATTATTTTAACCCCTTATATATCGTATACCTAATACGAATATGCAGATATAGATATTATCCCAGAGAATGTTCACATGACTGCCTATTACTGTGGTCTCAACCCATAGGCCATGGACTAAAGGTGGGCCGTGACGGGGAGCATTGTGGGCCACGATGAAGTTTCAATCAGCAAAAGAAATAGAGAAAAAAGTAAATAAAATAAAATAAATAATCCGCATTTTTCTCGCAATGAATGGCAGCATAATAGTAGATCGCTTAATTAGGATGTCCACAGTGCAGCTGCTAAAACAGTTTCAGTGCTTCAGGTAGAAAATCAGGCAAGTAACCTGTCCAATCAAAGATGGGGAGGGCAAAGTAAACACAGGCTACCTGTGCGGCAACCAATCACGTGATAGATTCAAGCAGCGTTCACTTTGAAAATTCAAATATTGCTTGCGTCATGTCGGCTTATGGTACAACATGATTACTAAAACTTACCTGTGACATTTTATGCACTATTCGGAGAGCCTTTTTTTATGTTTAAACTTTACAACTTTAGGCGCTAAAATGGATAGATTTGTGAAACGTAAGCCTTCGACCTCGGGCAAACAAATTGGTAGTAGTGGCAGCGAAAGTGATTCTGATCGACACGACGTTAAAGTCGATACTTGTAAGTAAATTCAGTACGCTCGAAAATATGAATTGGAGTACATTAAGTACGGTTTGATACATGTAAGAAAATTAAATACGCAAGCAAACTGATAGTAGTGATTGTGATCGAGACGACGTCGTTGTTGATACTTGTAAGAAAACTAAATTCGCTCAAGAATATGATGTGGAGTATATAAAGTATGGTTTCGTTCCATCAGCAAATGACCAAAATATGCCACAGTGTATTATTTGTTTGCAAATCCTCTATAATGAGGTATGCCTCAAGCCACAAAATTGCGTGATCATCTAACTACAAGACATCCAGAAGTACAGAATAAAAACCAAATAATTTTTGAACGTATAGCCGAAGAATAGACTAAACAGAAGACAGTGTTAAAAAACAAGAATCACTCTCAACGAAAAATCTTAAATTATCGCATTTTATTGCCCATAGAATCGCACATTCAAAGAAACTGTACACGACTGAAGGCGATCTTGTCAAGCCTGCCGCTGTTGAGATGGGTATTGTATTGTTCCACTCAGAATACGCTACAAAACTGAAAAGCATTCCCACCTCAAACGATACCGTCCGTAGAAGAATATCTGAAATGTCCCAGGACATTGTCGCGCAGCTAACTGAACGATTACAATCTACTAAGTTTGCTATTCACTTAAATGAGTCAAATGACATCGCCGGCGAGTCTCAGCTGCTTGTTTATGTTCGCATTGTTGGCAAAATGGTATGCAAGAAGAATTTCTTTCTCTCAAGTCATTGCCAGCGAGAACGACGGCCGATATAATATTTCGTGTTTTAAACGATTTTTTCACAACTGTTGGACTGTAGTGGACGAATTGCAGCAACGTTTGCAACGACTATGCTGCCACAACGATTGGCCTCAATAGTGGTGATGTAACTATGCACCCATTGCATGATCCATCGCGGGGCAATGGCTTCAAAGAAGTTGAATGAAACTTTGGGAACTGTACTCGAAGATTGTGTACGGATTGTAAACTTCATTAAAACTAGAACAGTTAACAGTCGATTATTTGTTCAACTTTGATTTGAGTCAGATGCAGAACACGAGCATCTCATATTGCACTCGGCTGTGTGTTGTCTGTCCAGAGGAAAAGTCATTGCAAAGCTGTTTCAGCTTTATTTAGAATTGTTGCAGTTTTTGACCGAACACATTCTCGACCTAGGAGGTGGTAGCTGATACTGAGTGGCTTGCCATGCTAACATACCTTGCTGGCATTTTTAGCCTTTTGAACAGTTTGAACATATCACTGCAGGGTAAAGATGTCAGTATACTCAAGACAGTTTAGCCTTTTGAACAGATTGAACATATTACTGCAGGGTAAAGATGTCAGTACACTCAAGACATACAACACAGCTGCAGGCTTTAAGAAGAAACTCAAACTTTGGAGCACGCGTGTTTAGAACAATTCACGAAACATGTATATCTTATTTTATGAATGTATAGAGATAAATGAAGTTAATGGCGAAATGTAGGAAGGGGACATTGGTGTAATAAAAGAGCATCTGACATATCTTGCTGAATATTTTGACAAATACTTCACGCCTGAAGACATAGAAGCTTACGACTTGATTCGTAATCCTTTTGTGTGTGCATTCTCTGAATTAACCGGACGTGCTCAAGAAGAATTAGTGGAACTATTTAGCGATTGCACATTACAAATAACATTTAACGACCCCGACTCTTCGTTTTGGTGCACTGTTTCATAGGAATATCCGTTGTTGCCATCCCTGGCGATGAAAGTTCTTCAACCTTTTTCAACAACTTATTTATGCGGGTTCTCCGTTTCTGCATTGACCGCCATGAAAACCAAAACCCGGTCAAGAATGAACGTGGGCAATGATATTCGTGACTGTTTGTCACAAATTCCAGCCAGAACAGACATGCAATCCAACTGAAAATAGTGACATCTTTAACAACATAACAAACGTAAATGAAAATAAGTTTTGTGTAGCAATCAATATGCAGTTAGACATGCAGATAAAAATATAACATAATACTTTATAAAGTTATATTTATAAATTGCAAATATTAAGACCTTTATCATATATTAACTTTATTTAACACGTGGGCTACAAAACTGTTTGAATTTTAAATGTGGGCCTTAACAGCAAAAGGGTCTGAGAACCTTGGCCTGGTATGTAAGTTGCGATAAGTGGTGAGAATCAAACAATGTAACTAAAGCAGTTTTAATACTAGCTGTTCTAGGCAGGAGACGTGATGCACAGCAGGACAGGGATTGTCTCTGTTTTAATGAGTCTTCCTTTAAGCTTAAGACAGCGCTCTAAAGGCCGTCTATACACAGAGAATTGATTTGCCCCAGAAGATATCTAAGAATCCAGGTATAGTACTGCTAGCTAGCATTAGACTGCAATAGTAAATGACTTGGGATGGCAGCGACGTGACAGGATTTCTCAGGAGATAACGTGTAAAGGCGGCAACCTGGGGGCGAATTGTTCGTTTAAAAAATATGTACTAATAAATTCCGTTTGCATTTCTGCAGTGTATGTTAGTGCGCATTGCTGATAAAAGGACGATTAAAAGCGAGATTAGCAAGCACATTGAAGTTTAAGAATACGTAAAATCATAGCATGCTGTTTAACTAACGATTATAATGTGGATTATAAAATATTCTAGCACTTTTCTGTCTGCTACATATGTACGCACTCACAGACATCTCAAACAACAAAACATTAAAAAAGGTTTTTGTACTTTTTTCTTTGTTTTGAATAATTTATTCATCGATAGCCAACGAAATGTGTATATATTGAATTCTCTTACATAATATTCGGCATTACAAATAAATTCAAATTATCCTATTGAAGATTAGGAATAAAATGTCAAAATGATAAATAAACAGTTGCACGAAATCAAACAGAAATAAATGTATACATTATTTACTGAATGTATGTAAATTATTGCGACTTTAACAGGAACAATGCAGTGTGAGATAAGAAGAGAAATACAATATTGTGTGATAATATGGTAAACAGCTTATCTTAAACCCTGACTAATTCAGATTATGCCACATTACATATACAAAGACCCCCAGTTCTTGAACCTTCAAGAACAAATCACTTTGTAATTATCATATAAGGACATGTTTGTTATCTTGTTGCTAACTCCGACCCATTCTCGCTTTTCTCGGAAGGTGTGATACGTCACGTATTGGTACAAAATGTGTCTTCATTCTCAGTGTTATAACGCTGATAGAAGACAGTATATTGATTCAAATTATCAGAGACGATTCTGTTTGATTATTAACGCTAAATGGCATCAGCTACAAAGCACTAAAGGTTTTTGGAAACAATTGTGTCTATACATATATATAAAATGTACATGCGTACATATATAAAAATGTACACATACATTCGTATATTTATCCTTAAATCATTAAATGCAATAGCACATGTTTACTTATTATCGTGTATATAGTTATGTTGTACAAACCAACAAATTATGTTATGTTGATTTGTTGGTTCTAAATCTATTTGTAACAATATGATACGACTGTAGCAATATTTTCCTTTATTAAAGCATAACTCTGAATGAATGTTTCATATTCCTAATCTTGTTAAGTCTACTTTCATAAACATAAAAGCACTTAATCAAAAAGAAAATAGATTTTCCAATCTTACATATTTTCGCATATCAGTGACAATCAATGATTATACCAAACAACACGGAATACTAAGAAAAATAACAAAAAGCATTTTCATTTTTAAAAAAAATATATATTCTAAGAGTTATTGCTGACTAAGCATAAAATATATTAGCTGACTGATGCAAGTATGCATACAACTCCAGAATATTCACTCTCTCATGACTAATCGGGACTCTAGATGTCCAGATTCTGGAAACGATGGATTAACTAGTTTCACAAATCTAGATCAACACTTTTACAAAGAAGAGAATAAAGTAAACGTTCTCTATATTTTTAGCAGTCACAATTTTCCTTTGATACGGAAAGCAGTAGCAATTAACAGAATTACCATTAAATTGACACATTAGATGTTTAAACTAATCAAATTTTAGTACTGTAGATAATACTTTGGTAGAACATCAGATAGATAGATAGATAGATAGATAGATTGCTTACGTAATGCAAACTAATTCCAACTGGATGAATAGTTTTATTTATTTTATGGTTATGTTTTACGAGAACAAGAACTGCCAATGGGCTGAGATCTATACGTCTATCTGCTGTAGAGAAATCTATTGTCTGATCATTTTAATTTGAAGTCGCAATGAAGTTGTGTCTTGAAGGGTGACCTTAGCTTATCGGTGAGTTAACTAACTGTGTGAGAGAGAATGGGCATTTGCTATTTATATGTCTTACAGTTTCCTGCAACAATATTTATTAGTCCGACACACACACACACACACACACACACACACACACACACACACACACACACACATAGTATAATAAATACAATGTAATATTTATAAACAGTTTCATAAAGAACAATGTCAAATGTTTATTATACTATATACAAGTATCTTAATTCAAACATTTGTAGAAGTTGTCACCGCTGTACTCTGTTGTGACTTTGTAATAATGAATTATATAAAATTTTGTTAATTAGTTGCAAAACAAAACATCTACAAGTGCCGATGCAGAGTATGGGCCAATGGCTAAATAAGCATATCTGAAACTGTTATGCCGATATACCGGTACACCTCCAAGTTGGCTGATGGCCCACACTCAGTTAATAAGCTGAAAATGGATTTTATGAAAAAGATATACAACAATTATAAATAGAAGAACAGAGAACAAGATGTAATCATTAGATTATCACTTCAAATTACGATAACAAACGAAAGAAATTACATTTCACTAACAAATACACAAGATTGAAAATTAATAACAAGAATATTTAATAAAATAAAAGTTAATAATATTTAGAAAGAATAAGTAATATATAGTATGTCCTAGTTTTCATCATAATTCCAAACAGCAAGTTCAAGACACACTGTAGTCACGTTCAGGATCATGACTTATCTCAATGCACTGAAGTGACATACACCACGCTGGTAGACTCGCAATAGGACATGACATCACACCAGGAACAAATCCCAAATCCTATATTGAAATCAAAGATAAAAGATCAAGATTAAACCAAAAACACTGAAACACAAGTAATTGCAGAGTCTAAGTGCCAACCTATCTCTGCCATCCCAGTAACAACAGTCTCTGTTGTATGCCCAGATACACGCACACATTAATTACTGCCAAATTGTTTACTGGCCATCACACAATTTAAAACAAAGACTCTCTGCCTACTCCTCTAATAACAAAAATACCACCATGCATAACTCTTGTTTGTTCGGGACCTCACTTCCAAATTAAGAATTATGCAATACTCACATCATACGAATTACAAATAGCATTTGAATTAAAGTTGCCGATGCCATAAAAAAATAGTATACACTATACGGGAAAATTTACAATAATATGACTGAAATAATAGTTTACCCACATAATACATCTCTATGTAAAACACAAGTATAACACATCAATAGCAAAAGTGCATGAACTATTTAAAGAAATAAGTCATTTTTTTCTCAACCAGACACTTTACTCACCCTTACGCTAATTGCTGCCTTTCAAAGACTGATCATACAATAGAATTATCTACAGCATGTAAATTTTTTATCTAAGCCCATTGGCGTTTCTTGTTCTCTGTCGCGGCCGCCGTTGTTGTGCTTGCTGTTTGTTACTGGCCCCTCTCTCCTCCTCGGTGGGGGGGTGGGGGGTCAGACCCACTTGCCGCGATTTGCCGGGACCACATCGAATGGTCAGATGTTGATAACCACTCTCACACTCGGACACCACGAATAATCTTGTGGGGATAGGATAGCTTTATTCCGAGATGTGGGGTAAAATGTGAAAAGCCGGCATGAGTGTGTGTGAGCAGGCATGTGAATGTCGTGTGAGGGACGCACGGGACGAACAGACAAACAACCACACCAACACACTTTCAAAACAGAGAAAGGAAGCCCAATTCTTGAAAAAGAGTTTACAAAGAATTTAATTTAACAAGAAAAATGGGCTTAACTTTCACACGGTGTTAGTCATTCATTCCTAGACGTCCATACCCGACATTCATGGGACGGGGAAAAGAGTGATAAAAAATGAAGAAAATATGATAATAAAAAATAAAATAAAATAAACAATAAATAAATAAAATAAAGCAATAAACGGTGATGACCATCTCCTCTACTGCCAAAACCAAGTGGCACAATAGTTTGGGTGTAGCCCCAATATAAAAAACACTAGCGGTAATGATCGCAAAAATTATCTAACTTTAAGAAGAATAAATGTTCTTATTAATAGTAATGTCCCAAATGCTATTTTAGAACTGCGGTGATAATCGCAAAAATTATCTATTAAATAATTAATTATGTCAAAGTTAAAAATGTTTGTAAAAAAATAGTCCAATGGTAATAATGTTTATATTATAACTATCCTACCTAAGTACTGTACCTCTAAAAAGGTTTCCTACTTACAAGTTTGAAATAAACGCTGAATTGTCGATGCACTGGCGAACACAAAAAGTTACAGTCACTGACATCTATGAACAAACACACTTGATGACGAAAACACGGCAATACTTGTCCCATGTTGTCTAACGCTGAGACATTCGGTTCTATGCTGAAGAACCCGGGCGGCTGTCTTCGACGACAGTACAAATTGTAGCTCACAGACACCTGTCTTCTGCGACGGTTCCAAGATCCAAAATCTATAGCTCACGGACACCTGTCTTCTGTCACGGTTCCAAAATCCAAAATCTATCATGGAGGGCTGTCTACTGTGACAGTTTCAAAACGTGGGTGGCGTAGAATATTCTTATCTCGACGCAATCCTGTTCCCCTGCAGTACCTGTCTATGGTCCCTGGTGGACAGCTAAAGCTCAAGGTTCGAACCAATGCAGAGTAATAAAGACAAGCTTTATAATAAAGGTTGCCACGACGAATTGAGTGTGACAAAACACACATCTAACTCTATACTGTACATGGAGAATATTCAATTCTTTCCTCCCCGGTCATGACGAAGATGGACAGATTGTCCAAACTCGGAGTAGGCCCTAATCAGAGGCCTCACCTCTCTGTAGTCCATACGACGCGCACTGGAGTAAAATAGTTCCTGTTAACCCTTTTATACACAATCAGTTCTCACAAACAAAATTCGTGCGTGTATTCCTACGCTACAGATGCTAAGAAAGGTGCATTACTCTAAGAGGTGCAAAACTCCTAAAATATAAACCCTAATGAAATTTATAAATATAATTATCAAAACAAGTTTGTAATAGAAATACAAATAAAAACTAAACACATTTTCCATATCTTGTAAAATATAGTTATCAAACCTCTAACACTAATAATTTATCAAATATATTTTTATAAAAATGTTAAAATGAACTTAGCAAACTTGCTAGTAGTGTACCTAAACAAAATAAACAAACACCTGCCAGTAATTTGAAAACGAACTCTGTCAGTACCCTTATTAACCTCTCACCCTGCTCGCAGACGAACCCGCCGACGACCCTGCGGACGTCCGTTGGGTCGCGCAAGGGGCAAGTGGAGACAATCAAGGGAGAAAAATAAATTTTCTGATTACTCCCCCCTTTGTTTTCGTGACATTCTGGCAAATCTTATCCATTGGATAATAAAAAAAAAACTACTAGTTTGCATTACATCAGCAGTTTTTAGCATATTCTCCAATCGGAATGTTTACTTCCGACTCTGACACTTAAAAAAATACCATCATAAAGAGTGCCCAAAGGTCAGGTCACTTCTAGAATTTAAAACGTATGCTTAGAAGTAGAGAAAGGCAAATTTACTCTGTCACAGGTAGTAATTAATTTTCAACAGTTCCATTAAACAGAGGCAAACGAATCATGTGCTACTCGCTTGTATTCAGTTCCAACAACTCTTATGGAATAAATTATCGCCTCCTGAAAATTATTCCGTATTCAGTCCAGGAGCATACATTGTGATTACAGTAAGCTCAAGATAAATGCGGGTGACTGTAAGTTGAAAAGCCGGCATATGCAATAATAATACAAAGGAATGTAAAGAAAGAGAAATTATACCACTTAGAACTTATAATAATGCTGGGATATCGCGCAGTTTCATTGTCTGAAGTATCCGTGAATATAGAACTGAGTCACGCCTCTCAGCATCATTCCATGACATTGCAAGAATTGTTCTCTATTGTTTGCTGTACATTCTATGTTTTACCTGTCAATAGCTGTTATTTTGTTTCTATGCAGCGTGTTGTAGAATTCAGCAGTTACATCAAACTGTCCACTGTAATTCCTGATAGTAATTTCCAAGTGGTGCATTGACAAGTGCTTGGGAGATAGTTCGTTGGCGTTTGACCTTTTCTGGATCTTTAATCTCAAAATTGTTTTAATTTGACCATGCAGAATGTAAGATATGTCTAGAATATGTTGCAAATGTTCAGCAAGTGTCCATTTTTAGAAGACGATACAGTAAGAATAGATGCACGTGGTCAGGGCTTGAACCTATTAACGAACATGACACAATGCTGCATAAGTGGCAGTGGGTCCAAGGTGACTTTTGGTTTCTGGATGTTTTGAAATAAATAATGGAAAACCACAATTTATACACTTTAACCATTCACGTGTCGCCGTTAATTTTGAATTTCACAATTGAATTAAGGTATTAATATCTTGAAAGTCACTCCTGAAGATAATAAAATGTAAGATTTACTGGAAAATAAAATTTTCTCCTCATTATACACTACATTTAGCTTTACTGGCATTCTTTACTAAATTTCTGAATCATTCTGCATGCTCTGGCATTCTCCACGACCAATCACTTCCTTATATATTAATAACTTTATTTACCGGCATTGCATAATGAAAGATTCATGTACGTTATCATTGCTTATTTTAAAATAAATATTCCTTTATTAATATATTTTTATACTTTGAACCAAATTATTTCTTTCCGTTTCACAATTTTGTTTTAAAGGAGTAATATTTGTATTTGATATAGTTTGATATTCATCATATAACTAAAATATTTAAGATGTACATCCGATAAGAAAATCTCAATTGGTGATTATTATTATAATGCCTCTTTCTACGACTTCTGTTTGAATGTCGGTTGTGATCCAAGTCTCGGAATCTTACCAAGATTCTGGGAGATCCAAGGTTTTACGGAGGATGTGGGCACTTCCGAGGAGTGCTGCTTTGAGTAGTGGAGCGAGTCTGTGGTTTCCAGGGAGTTTATTCAGGTAGCCTTCCAATTCAGATGTTATGTTCCCCAAGGCTCCTATCACTATAGGTATCACTGCTGCTTTTACATTACACAGTCTCTGGATTTCTAATCTGAGGTCTTGGTATTTTTCAATTTTTTCTTTTGTTTTTATGTTTCTATCACTTGGAACAACGACATCAATGATTGTTACTGTTCTGTTGGACTTATTGAGAACTACAATTTCTGGTCTTCGTGCGGGAACCACCCGATCTGTTCTTATCTCGAAGTCCCACTGTATTTTGACGTCTGTTTCGGTGACTGATTCTGGTTGGTGCATCCATACTTCTTCTGGGGTTTTTATGCCATAGTTCTCACACATATTTCTATGTATGTGTTTTGCCACTTCATTCTGTCGTTTGGTGTATTCTGTTCCAGCCAGAACCTGACATCCAGATAGTATGTGATCTGTTGTCTCATCCATGGATTTGCAGAGTCTACATTTGGAATCATTTGAAATTTTCATGATTTTCGTTTTGTGTGATTTGGTGTTGAGTGCTTGATCTTGTGCAGCTGTTATGAGTGCTTCTGTTTCTGCCTTCAATCCTGCCTCTTTCAACCATTTGTACGTTGATTGCTTTGTTGATATTTCATCAGGTTGTCGTATATACTGGCCATGCAGAAGGTTCTGGCTCCAAGTATGTGCTAGTTCTTGCTTCGTTGTTTTCTTCCATGTTTCAGGTGGTTGGAATAGTCCACTCATCTTTACTACTTCAATCAGTGGATCATACTTGTTGTTATTCCAGATGTAATCTACAAGGCCAATGACTTCTCCTTCAATGACATGTTTGATTTTATTATTATTATTAGTAGTAGTAGTTGTTGTAGTAGTAATATATATAAATGTGTGTGTCTGTGTCTGTGTGCATGTTTGTGTGTGTGTGTGTGTGTGTGTGTGTGTAAGGAGAGAGAATATAAACTATCATTACCCGAATGTGGGTTCATGGAATTTTTTATGCCAAATTATCTGTTTCATATTGATATTGATATTCTTATGTTGGAGAAAATAGTGGGGGGCTCTCTAAATATAAATTAAGTCGGATTTGTCTTCTCCTTTATTAAGATGTTTTCCACCTGCAGAAAACCTTATGTTAATGTTTCTTTGTGTTGTGGAATTCTGAAAACGTTTACAACGCCAAAATATCCACCAAGTGAGAGACAAGGTTTGTTTGTTGGAGGATAATTTATAAAATAAACCTAATATTCTCCTTCTAAGTGGTGAACGTGTCACAATACTAAAAGAGTAAGCTCACATAGTAATTGCAAAAGAGTAATTGCTGAATGAATTAATTAAAACATTTTACGTGTGAAATTGAAACTTTAGTTATGTCATCATCATCATCATCATCTTCATCATCATCATAATCATCATCATCATCATCATCATCATCATTATCATCACCATCATCGTCATCATCATCATCACTACCACCATCATCATTAGAAAGTATCTACCTGTGTCTATCATCCAAACTTTGCATAATGACCGGTGAAAATAACATATTTATAAAATTCAACCATAACAACTCTACATTTATAATATTTCGAATATTATGTAAGGCGAAATTAAGTTAAATTATAGACAATGAACACCTCAATTGTGCTGTGTTAAACAATGCTATTTTGTATTATGTATAAAACACGAAATCTAAATTCGATCCGATTTAAATTATCATAAAATGTTGAAATCCTAGATATATTAATAATTATTCCCACCTACCGATACACCCGCCCCCAACAAAAAATAGTAGACTCTTGTGAATCATGAATCACATATCTACAAAACTCATCGATAACATTATTCAATATTGCTAAAATATAATCACTAGCATTTAATTTGTTAAAAAAATGAAGCATGGCTCAGCATGATATATCTGAAAATAATGTATGACACTTGAATGTCATTATAAATATTTCAGGAATAAAATTCTTTATGAATTTAATTTAACTGAAGAGTTATGAACATGATTGTTCATCCTGTCTGGATTTATCAAAGATAAAAATAGTGTTTTTCCTTAAGTGAGAGTTATGAGTGTTAAAACAGTTCATTTTAATGTACCTAATAATTAGCCTTAGTGAGTCTTGTAAAAACTTATATCTGTTGCATTTATTTATCGTAATAGTGTGTTCAATGGGCGTGTCAGACTGTTTCTTATGCAAATTAAACCCACTGGTGTCGGCAATGGCAGTCCAACAAGTAGTTCATTGGCATATGTCGGTCTTTATATCGGACAATACTTTTGAACTGATAACCTACAAACCTGTAGCCGTAGATGACTCAGGTCTTGATAGAAAGAAACACAGTTTTAATTTTGCTCTATTTATACATACTTTTATATTGTAGCTCTGCTATGGTGATGGCAGTAATCTCCAAGCGCAGATAAGACTGATATGTTATTTTGGGGTAGGCTTTAAATATGCTTCATATCGTTTTCATGTCTGTTATGTATGTATTGCTTTTATCTTATTTGCACCACGAAATAATTCGGACTGCACTTGCCACATGCCACAGTCACAACAATTGAAACCAAACTGCAAGAAATGTTGCCCGATGTAATAATTGAACCATCTGATTCTCCATACGCAGCGCCAATCATACTAGTTCAAAACAAAAATACGGAAAGCAGGTTCTGTGTAGACTACCGTAGTCCGAATGCGATCACACAGTATCAACACTGCTGACACTTGTATCGACTTAACAAAAGGTTATTATCACATCGGGACGTGTGAAGGTGATCGAGATACATTTACCTTTGCCCCACCTGACGGATATTTTGACGTTATAAATGTTTTCTCTATTCCACAACACCAACCAACATTTACTTTCGCATAAGGTTTCCGCATGTGAAAAACGTTTTACTAAAGGAGAAGATAAATCCGACTTTTCTCTATGTTTAGAGAGACATCATGCACCCACTTTCTTCTCCAACATAAAATTATCAATATCAATATTTGTAAGTAAATCAATAAATTTATGAAATGAAAAGAAATGAAATATGCATATGACAATTACAATTAAATAGATAACATGACATTATTACTCCATGAACCCATGTATAATTATAGTCTACACAGTCTCTCCCTACTTCCAGCTTTAGGTAGACAATGCTTTAAAACCAAGCATTATATATACAACCTTCAAAACCACACTTGGATTCACAGGAAAAACTATTGAAATATGAAATATTGAAATAACTACAATAATGTTAATAGAAAGAGATGAAATGGCAAATTGACGTTTTATTTATACAAATAAATAGTACAAGACTTAGGCAGACCACATATTTGTCTGCCTAATGCAGTGGGTCGACAAAATAAAATTACAACTCAACTATAGAGTCAATACAAATCGCAGGTTAGTCCTATCAGAAAATAGAAATGGAGTTATCGGATTGATATGTGTAAATTTACGTGACCTGGATTAAGCACTGTTTGACAGTATTTCCTTGGCCTTTGCAATAATGTCAAAATGTCCATGTCAACACGTGCCTCCTGCTGTACACATAGGAACTTCAATGCTCCCTTGAATAAGTCCGTTCCTTCAAGCAGAATATTATGTTTACAATGTGTTAATGGGTGAGTTTAAAAGATTAGCTCCTTAATCCCTAATCTATCTAATCTCCACCTTTGTCAATCGCAGTTTGAGAAACTGGAACAGACCTCAGGAACAATACTCATTAAATACTTATTATATCTGTCCCCGAGTGATAACCATTCAGAAGTCCTACACTCCTTGCAAGTACAAACACTTCTATGAATAAAAGTTTGTTGTTTTTTTTTTTATGGCCCCCACACATCTTCTTTCACTTAAGGGAACACTTCCCAAGATATGCTTTTGACTGACTTAGTTACAATTTAAAATCTAGCCCCCACATCTCCTTCCTTAATTAAATCATGGAAGTGGAAATGTAAACAATAACAACAAAATTATTCATTGCAATGAATAAGAAAAATAAAAAGTGCAAACAAAAAATATAGTAATCGCAAGGCAGTAATAAATAAAGAAATAGTTTCTTCAATCTGGATTAGATTCTTGATAATGTTATCAGAACTCTCACAACGCATGTTAAATTGTTCACGAGTCCTTGAATTGTTCATATAAACATCAAGATCATCATACATCATTTTAAGTGTGGTATGACATATTTAGGCTAAATACTACAGTTTGCGTTTGTGGAAAAAGTAAGAAAATCAAAGAGAAAATACAAAAAGGGTGACAGATTTTAAAACCGATTCACCTAATAAACAGTAGTGCAGACAGAGTTTCACTCCTTGGATTGCCGCAGTGTACATATGAAGATAATTTCTATGCAGTGACATGTGATGGCCATAGCAGAAATTTATTTCGCAAAATTGGGGTAATGAAGTTTTAACACTGCTCTATGTTGGTCGATCCAGACTGCTAAATGTTCATGTTCAGTCTGTGATAAAAAATGCACGCAAATGTGTAGACTACCAATGTTTATAGTTTAGGTAGCTGGAATTTGCGATGATAGCCTTTAGTCAGTAATTGTCAGAAGGATTGGCTCGCCAAATGAGCTGGCTTGAAGACTGTTAGAATATAATTAATTTGTATTATCAGTTCATGTGTAGGGAATCAATTGATTTCTCACCCTTTCACATATCTCTCACATTCATCTACACGCCTAGTATTCATAAACAATCATAAATTTTGGTCATAGCAAATAAGCAAGTATTTATATATAATTACTAGATTTAAAAATGACAGACAAATTATAATGTTCATAAACTAATACATTTCTTAGCCACAGCAAATGGCTGGAAATATACAAAATTACAATATTACTTGAAATGCAAAAGGTCTTAGCATTTACATGCATTATTTTCAGCCACAACAATGGGTGGAAATATATAATTTGCTACATTAATCAAAATGCAAGAACATACAGCTGAAATGAAAATAATTATATAAACTAGATACACAATTTTGTCAGGGGAAATTTCCTGAAATGAAAATACAGTTATCTGACTGAACAATATTAATTTTTACAGCCTCTAATTTCACAAAATAGCAACTATTCCAAACATACCTCAAATTGTGAACTGACCCCCAAAATTGGGAGATGCATTCATAGACAAGTGATTTGTCTACAATTTTGACTGTGTTTATATACATATATGCAAGTAAAATAAGTTAACCAGCTTGATGGGTTGACATAAGCGTCGTGAGACATAATTCTATCCTTGGATTTATAAATCGGGAGATCTCTTTTTTCTGTAATCTTAAAAATCTTCTATGTTAGCCTTCTAGAAATTCTTAGAACAGGGTCAGCCAACACTGGCCTATGATCTGGGTGTAGGTTAGCTCTGAAATTTTTAATTTCCTTTTTATGAAAATGCGTGGCAATTTATCACTACTGATGCATGACTAAGACGCACACATGTGGATTTGTAAACAGCATGATTATAAAATCGTTAGTTGCCATTGGACAGGACATTCGTTTACCCTTCTGATATACGCTTAGAGATTATTTTCCACACTTGCAAGAAAAAGTCACCCAGCGCAAGTAGCAAGCATTTAAAAATGAAAAATTAATTGTTACTCCTTTTATCTGCATTTTGGGTGATATACAATGATACTTCTAACTTTAATGTACTGATATAGTTAGCATCATCTGTTTTGATACATAGCGTATTCCATAAATGCTTATAAACATTGACAGACATTCCTGCAGCTCCATGTCATTCAAATTATAACCATCAAACATGTGGAGGGTAACTGCATGCTTGAACTTTAAGCTCGTAACTCGACATTCGAGCTCAAAGGTCAATTTCAAATGTCAGAACCGAAAGTCGAAATCAGACAGCCACTTGTTCACTGCAAACTAAAATTAAGGAGCAAACCTACGTTTCCCATTTAGCAACTCCATTCTCCTTACATCTGTTCTCAAAATTACAATTTCTGCAACATTATTCATTAACCCTATGCACGCACGCGGTAAAATAAACACAGTGTATCAAACAAAGTCACATATTAATACACCACATGGGTGCAGCTTAGGTCAGACATTTGTAGTAATAAATATTAATTCACTTAGTACATTTCTACATAAACACAAGTATAACATATAGTAAAAATGTATGAAATATGAAGTTCATTCTCTAAATCAGCCATTTAAACTCACCACTCAAGCTAAAGACTGCCTTCAAGGAGTAAAGTGCGTTTTGTTGCTTGTACCACAGACACTAGAAGAGCAGGTTTGAAACTCACCAGTGTTTGTGCCTGTGGATTCTGCCATTCTTGATGAGTGAGGTCTGTAATGCGAGTGTTTATGAGTTGTGAATGTTGAAATAATTCCGTCCTGTGACTGACCGTATCTATGGTAGACCATCTCGCCATGTGTGTTGTCACAGTCGGGTTGAGGCGTGCAGAATTTTATTGTGTCCGCCATCTTCATCCAGTCTGGCGAGTTTAAAATCCACCCACAGGTCATCACTTGCGTCGGTACACTGTAGCGTGGAAAAGTGCCACTGACGGGAAAGAGGTTCGAAGCGTGCATGTTAGTTGTGTTCACGTGTTGGGTGCGCACTGCATCTTGCGTGAGGTTCATGCATTGAGATATAAGGTTGATGAAGTTGCTATTGTGAGATGTAGTCTTGTGTCTGTAGCATGTAGATTTTTTTTTTGGCGCATGGTGAACTGATGCAAATTGTTGTTGAAGGTTGTTGTATATTTTATTTGCTCCACAGACATAAGGCCGGTGGTTTCACACCGAACCGACGTTTGCGCACGTGGAGCAGTGGTGTGTAGAATTGAAGTCTGTTTTCTTGTTTGTTGAATCATGCAGGTTTTCGTCTGTACTCACCCGTAGCTTGCTGCCATCGTCGGGAAACCGTAACTTGGAAAAAAACTTACCATGAGCTAGCATGCAAAGCGAAAGCGTGCGAGTTAAGTGTGAGACTATCTATGATGATGTGATGATCCTATCTACGTTGACATGCAAGGCTTCCCCTGAAGATGTAGTATGGAGAGACGTGTTAATCTGCATTAAAATGCACAAGGATGCACTCACATGGTCACCAGTCCTACATCTTCCCAACTTCAACCTACATTTATCAACCACAGAGTCTTGGTTGTCGTTTGTATCTATCTATCTATCTATCTATCTATCTATCTATCTATCTATCTATCTATCTATCTATCTATCTATCTATCTATCTATCTATCTATCTATCTATCTATCTATCTATCCATCCATCCATCCATCCATCCATCCATCCATCCATCCATCTATCTATCTATCTATCTATCTATCTATCTATCTATCTATCTGTCTGTCTGTCTGTCTGTCTAGCTAGCTAGCTAGCTATCTGTCTGTCTACATTAGTACATACATACATTCGTACCTGTATGTGTGTACTTTCTCTTGTCTCAGAATATTATGGTAATATATTAACTAACGCTTTCTCAAAATATAAAGGAAAATAATTCTCTGTAATAATAAAGCCAGCTGGTAAAGGCGTGACATCTTCCACTGCAGTTGGAAAATACTTTCAATCTAGGATGTGGGGAGACCTAGAGGCCTTATTTTATCTGATCAATGTTGAATTACTGTGTAGTGAGCAGTTAATTATATTTTTAATAAATTCTATTTCTATGTCTATCAATTTCCTCAACCTCATGTTTTAAATGGGTTAAAAGATCTAGAGTAGTGGTCGGGGCATACAAATTATTAAGACAAGTGTAAGCCTTATTCAGAGAGTGTCCATTACCCTGATGGACGTTTGCCAGGTAATATTTAATCTGATGTGTTTATTTACAATAATGGGATTTACTTTGGAAAAAGTAGGCAGGTTACTCTTTGCTCTGTTGCTCTAATATTGAGATGCGTCTATCTATCTATAGATATAAATTATTATATGTGCTTCATTAGTTTCTGTTTATATCTGTTTATCATAATTGTGCTCTACAAAATCTGTGTACCGTATTCTAATTTAATTAATTAAAGTATATTTATTTTATCTTATTTTTTCTTTAAAGTATTTATTTGGAATATTGTTTCTAATATAAATAAACTGATAAATATATAAACCAAGATTAGCATTTGTAATATTAAGTTAATAATGAACATAAAGTATTTTATAAGTGGGTCACACTAATTAAACGGTCATTAGTCAAACTTGATCATTGCAAATTTGTCGTCGTCGCTTTGAACTTTCCTTTAGTTTACACTTTTAATTTAATCTTAGTATGAATGATTGTCTTTCGCCCATGGAATGAGAAGCGTAAATTATTTTTCATTTTGTAACGATGTACATTTTATTAATAAATCCGTTCACTGCATGAGGAAATATTCGTCATTATATTTTCCCGTCACACACTTAAATAGATTATTAAAGAAGGCGCCAGGCGATAAATACCCTCTAGTCAATTAGTAGTATGAAAACGTCATATGTTACACACCAGCTAGCTATGTGTATGACTATGTTACAATATATGAAGACTTTAGAGATGAATTCAAATGCAGCTAGCTAGATGTAAGAAAACGTCAAACGTAAGAGATTGCACTGTATGCAGCTTGCTGAATGAAGAATTCATAGATTATTATTCTTAGCAAGCTTCTTATTCTAAGGCGCCATATGTTAAACTGTAGATATATACAGGAAAACATCGGAAAGTCTGTATTTTAGGACTGGCATATTTTCTATCGATAGCAAAATCGTGATATTTGCTCAGAAAAGCTTTATGCAGAGCAGTTTTGTCTTAGATCCTAACTTGATTACATATGGGAACAGACTTAGCATGGCTACTTCCAGCAAGAACTTTAGCGTCACTACTTAATTCAGTAGTTAATTAAGTCACTACTGAATTTAGCTTGCTACTTATGGCAAGGAACTGTAATGTGTAAGTTATGGTAGGCATGTAATAATAGAGACTATTTCTGTCCAAAGAAATTATCTCTCTAGGCAATATATTTTATAGGCAGAATTATACTATTTTCAAATCAGTCATTCCCAGTTAATGTACAAAAATATATTTTTTCTTTTACATTTTTTATTCATTAGTCCTGTTTTGTTTTGTCGAATTATAAAATGCAATTGGTGTATTATGTTCGATATAGTTTGTGTGAATAAAGTCTCACTTTATGAAGTTCTTCTCTGATAGCATTATATATTAATCACTATAAGAATTGATTCCGAGTGAATACATGCTTGAGGTTTTGTAGTTTTGTACATTTGTTTTCTCTTCACATATGTTAGTTTTTTGTGTGTCCATCACTATGAATGCAAGACCAATCTGTTATTAGAATAGTACTGTTCTCAATTGTAAAAATAATTCATAACATTTTCTGACAATTGGTTTCTGAAATCCAAGAAAAAGGTCTACTCAATACAACTGCCTCGACTAGCATGTTTGAAGTAGTACTATGAAAATGCTAAACAAAATGTGTAACTTTTTTACAATAATTGCCAAAGATTTACATTATGCACTTCATATTTTCCAGAAATGTATAAACCCAGTATGAAGATTTAATATTTCATGCACTTTAATATTGTTTTATTTTAATTTTGAAATCAAATGAATACAACACATTTTAATATCACATAAATACATAAAAATAAAATCTATATTGTTCACATGTGTATCTCATATTTCTCAAAATCAAAATGCAATGATTAAAAAGATACCCTGAAGAATGTCTTGTTGAAAAAAGAAAATTGTGTTACCTTGAACTTTGTGAAGAAATATTGAAACAAATTATGACTTCTTGATATATTTTTCATAGTATTAACTGATTCTTTCATATACAGGTTTTTCCACAACACAGCATATCCATTGAGAAACTTCCGTTGAGGATTAAAGCTCAAAGGTTGTGGAAAGACTTGTTTACACGTGCAGGGAAAGTAGGTTAGAACACAGGTGAAGATCACGCCAAAAATTGGATACTAATTAACCAGGTATGGTCATTTGCTTACCAGGCAATGATGTAGCACTAAGGTGCTAGTTGATCTTCATTTCATTGATAAAATCACCTGAAATGGGTTGGCTGCATCAGACGCCTACACTGCACCCGACCTACAGGGGTAGAATATAGAAGCTGCATTCGTTATGACCGCGCCTATAAGAAAACACAGAGTGATAATGCCCTGATTTTCTCTTTAATCAAATTTCCTTGTTAAATTGATTTTAATTTTGTATTGTAAATGTATGTAGAATATTCTTGTGAATTTTAATGCTGCTGATGTTAATAAACATTTTACAGAAGCTAAGTGGTGCAGCAATATTACATTTGTAAATGTGGTGAGAAATGCCACTTGTGTAATGGCATTACCATTGATTAATTGTTATCACGGGAGAGTAAACACGTGCTATGAGGTCACTAGCTTAATTGTATTATGAGCAACTATGGAATAATGAAGTAAATATATCATGTAAAGATTTAATATATATATTTGAAATTTCATGTAAATTGTGAATTAGTGAAGAATGTAAAGAGTGATCATCACTGCTGCCATAAAGCCCATAACAGTTATTATCACACATGAAGCTGTAATAAAAATAACTGTATATTTCAGCTGGTCTTGAGTTTATGTCATAACTCTTACTGCCAAATGCTATTTTGGTGTGAAAATCCAATTTTGCTAAAGTGTAGGTCCAGAACAACTTACTGTGCTGAATCTTTATCATGGCCTTGTTGAACCGTGAGGGACTGCCAAGGTCATCATGTGATGTCAGCATATGTCAGTGGATGACAAAAATAATGTGTTCAATTGAAAGTTAAGTCTAAAGACAGTCAAAAATAGATTCTCATGGTGTGAACAGTAAATTGACTTACCGGGTCACACAATATCATTTGTATTCATAGAAATCAAATTGTTCATTTTCTTGCTTCAAATTTAATTTTATTGTTATTAAATGTTATTGTTCATTCTATTAACTGTTAGAGAGATAACAGTTAATAGAATGAACAATAACATTTAATAACAAAAAATTGTTAGTATATAAGTGCATGCAAACGACCATGATTGCCAATTGGGGGCCGAATGGTAAATAGAGGAATAAAGAATTATAAATATCAATCGATAAATAAAGAGGAGATAACATTGTTCGCAAGAAGTCAACTAACGTATCCGACTAAATGTCTTGAACAATCAGGCTAAGATTGTGGCATTTGAAAGGGAGATAATTTAGGCAAGTCTGGCTGCCACTATTGTTAGGAATAATCTAGTAAACTAATATTGATAATTATTGCCTACATTAGGACAGGGTTGGAAAATTAAAACTGGACATGTGACACACTTGCACACTCACACATCCTACACACACACACACACACACACACACACACACACACACACACACACACACACACACACACACACACACACCACACACAAACACACACACACACACACACACACACACACACACACACACACACACACACACACACACACACACCTCTTCCCCAAATAAGTGTAATTCATTTTCAGAGAGATTTTGAAGGATGAGTGTTGCACAAATATTATTTAACACAACTTTATATTGCACAAAATCTTATTTAGTACATAAAGATTATTTTTGGAAACTCTAAACAAAATTCTCTATTGAAATATTTAATTGAAACTCTTCCAACTTTGTTCTGTATGTATGTGCGGCAGAGCAAATTTGCCTGCACATGTTTATGAAATATTTATAGTATTTATGCTGCTAATATTTAACGTAATGATAATTTGTATGTATGCTTGTTGCACTGTATGTTAAGAATAATATGTAAGAAAGTGAGAATTCTCCAGAACCATAGCTAAACGATACCTTGAAGCAAAGGTTACCACGTCAACTTTTGAGGAATTTTTCAAGGTCAAAGTTTATTTCAAGTGAGCAAACCAAGCTGAATAACATTTCAGCCAGTGATGCTAAACAGTTGTAGGCGGTTGGCCATTTATAATGAATGAATGGTCTGATACCGGCCAACAATACATCTAACACAAAGGAGTAAGGCAGAAAGTGACCTGTTAGAAAATCCATTTTCTTATCACTTTCATTTCGTGTGTGGTCAAGTCTAGTCTTAATGTCTGATTATGAGCAAGTGAGGTATCTGACAGAGAGAGAGAGAGAGAGAGAGAGAGAGAGAGAGAGAGAGAGAGAGAGAGAGAGAGAGAGAGAGAGAGAGAGAGAGAGAGAGAGAGAGAGAGAGAGAGAGAGAGAGAGAGGACATAATATTTTCCTGCACTTAGAATTACTGATTTTATGGTTTGCCATTAGTCTCAAATGATGTAAATTTTAAAATATTGATTTTAGGAGTGTGCAATTAGATTTAGAGATGTTTCACATATTTGAAATATTGTTCCTTGGTTTGTAATTACAGGGATATTTGTATATTAACACTACTGTGCATATAACCTTGTCCCTAATGGAATGTTATTTGTGAATTTGATTCTGCTATATTGTATGCTAACGAGTATTAATTGGGTTATTGAAATCGATAGCAGTAATGTAAGTTTGAGAATGCCTGTAGAGAGATATGGGAGTGTTGAAACACTTTAGAACTAAATCATTGGGCTGTAAACTTGATGTTACATTTTTTTCCAAAGAGTTGGCCTGTTTTCATTGTTCCCTTCAGACTACAGTGCTCTACTGCACTCTGCTTGAGCTACGTCAGTACGTGTCTGACGTCATTTATTACACTTGCTGGCAACATAATTGCTGGAAATGCGTTACTCTGAATCTCTGTTCCAGAACCATATGACAGATGTTGGGTCAAGCTTCGATCTTCAGAAATTTCCCATGGAAGTCTTGGAACAGTTCTGGTAATATGCCTAGAGGCACACATTAGTCCTATTATCCAAAGCAAGTTGAGGTGTGTTGTGAGGTTGTGAAAGCCTTGCCAATTACTGCTTATATCATAGAAAGGTCTGGTAAATAAACAATTTTCTTCCTACCCTCATGCTCTGATTCTGCGATGTGAAATAGACTCACAATTTTATTAGTGATTATTAACTTGACTATTATATTGTTAGGATAGAGACTAAATAAGAGATGGACATTATCTGAACATTTACACGCAGGTGTATTATAAATGTCTGTGTTCTTTTTCAAATGCATCTATTTGTATGTTTTGATTGTTGATTTTATAAATTTATTTTAGTTTCTTATTTGTCTTTCTTGTGTGTGTGTGTGTGTGTGTGTGTGTGTGTGTGTGTGTGTGTGTGTAAGTATGTGTGTATATATGTGTGCATTGCTCTATTTCTGTATACTTTTATTTCTTTCTTATGTTCTTTTGCTTTGAACTAATAATTATAATTTGTTATGTTTGTTTGATTATTTAACACTAATATGAACAAGAGTAATAAGTTGTAAGGAAGTCCACTGTTTTCCTTAAGGTCGCAATAATAAAGTGATACCGGTTTGTAGAAAGGTTATTCCATTTTCCACGTCACTATTGTCACAAACAAATATTGTCGGTTCCTCGATTTCAAGAATCACTGGATACATGTGAAGAAGTTTGCAGCTTACAAAAATAAAATTAAATCATCGATGTAAAGAATGTCTCTCAGAAAATATTTTGAACACTTGAAGGTGAAGTTAAGTGCCCTGCCTCCGGGGAACACACATTGAAACAATTCAATCTCTACCGACAGCTATCCAAATACAACAAATCTGAATAGTTAATTTAATATAATTGTTTTATTATAAAGGATATGAGGGTGTACTATTTCTGGACAACAATATAGCATTTCTGTTTATAATACATTTAGTTTTAAACATGCACTGGCAAAAGATTGGAGACGACATAATCAACGTTGCAAGGCCAAAACTATTTTTCTGTCAAGGCAGACAGGCAGAAATAGGGAGTAATCGACAGAGATACATTCACAAATGAAAAAAATATGGGGTCAGAAGTGAACAGAAATTGTGATTAAATAATACAGTAAACACAAAGGAATCAAATATTTTATATGAAAAAAAATTTGTGCAGTTTATTTTTCAAGTGGTTAAGAAAATTTTATCAAATAAAACTAACCGCACATAGGGCTACGCAATGCATTATGAAATACTTCTTCTCACATAGCATTTCGAGAACTGACGGTTCTATTATGAACAATAAGCTTGAGATATTGTTATGTTCTCTGATAAGAAGTATCATTTGATATATATTGACACTAAGCTACTGAATCAAATGTTTAGGTATAAGACCAAGTATAAGCATTGAAATTATTCGAACGTGGTTTAGTGGAAAGACTGATGCCAAATAAACATTTCATTGTATTTCTTATAGGTGTATTTGATTGTTGAATTAATAAATTTATTGAACTTCTTACATACATTGATAACCAAATGTTGGATGGGGTCTCGTTAAATATAGATTCAAGATGAATTTATATTCTCCTTTGGTATGACGATTTCCACCTAGAGAAATAATGAGATATAGTAATATTTTACTTTACAGACGGCCTGCAATTCGACAACGGAAAAATCAACGATGTTTCAATGGAAAATGGATATAAGTATATTGGGATACTACATCATCAAGAAAATATGCAGAAAGTAGTGAAGTTAAGAAAATATGAAAACGTGTTAGACAAGTCCTGAAGCACAAGCTAAATGGGGCTAACAAAATACAAGCCCTTAATGCATACGCAATACCTATAGTAAGCTACACAGGATGTATCATAGATTAGACAGCAAATAAAATAAATGAATTGGACAAATAAAACGAAGAAAACTATTCACAATACATAAAACCTTCTACCCAAAACAGACGTAGACAGGCTCTATGTATCTCGACAGCATGGAGGTCGAGGTCTCAAGAAAATCAAAAATGTCATTGAAGGAGAAGTCATTGGGCTTGTGGAATACATCTGGAATAACAGCAAATATGACCAACTGATAGAAGCAGTAAAGATAAATTGACTATTCCAACCCCCAGAAACAGACAAACAAACATGGAAGAAAACAACGAAGCAAGCACTAGCACATTCCTGGATCAATAAACCTCTGCAATGCCAGTATGTACGAAAAGCCAACGAAATATCAACAAGGCAATCAACGTACAAATGGGTGAAAGAGGCAGGATTGAAAGCAGAAACAGAAGCACTCATAACAGCAGCACAAGATTAAGCACTGAACACCAAATCACACAAAACGAAAATAACGAAAACTTCAAATGATTCCAAATGTAGACTCTGCAAATCCATGGATGAGACAACAGAGCACATACTATCTGGATGTCAGGTTCTGGCTGGAACAGAATACACCAAACGACACAATGAAGTCGCAAAACACATACATAGAAATATGTGTGAAAACTATGGCATACAAACCCCAGAAAGAGCACGGGTGCACCAACAAGAACCAGTCACCGAAACAGAATATGTCAAAATATTGTGGGACTTCGAGATAAGAACAGATCGGGTGATTCCTGCACAAAGACCAGACCGGGTGATTCCTGCACAAAGACCAGATATTGTAGTTCTCAATAAGTCCAACAGAGCAGTAAGAATCGTTGATGTCGCTGTTCCAAGTGATAGAAACATACAAACAAATGAAAGAGAAAAAATAGAAAAATACAAAGACCTAGGATTAGAAAATCAGAGACTCAAGCCCAAATCACACAAAACGAGAATAATGAAAATTTCAAATGATCCCAAATGTAGACTCTGCAAATCCATGGATGAGACAACAGAGCACATACTATCTGGATGTCAGGTTCTGGCTGGAACGGAATACACCAAACGACACAATGAAGTCGCAAAACACATACATAGAAATATGTGTGAAAACTATGGCATACAAACCCCAGAAAGAGCACGGGTGCACCAACAAGAACCAGTCACCGAAACAGAATATGTCAAAATATTGTGGGACTTCGAGATAAGAACAGATCGGGTGATTCCTGCACAAAGACCAGACCGGGTGATTCCTGCACAAAGACCAGATATTGTAGTTCTCAATAAGTCCAACAGAGCAGTAAGAATCATTGATGTCGCTGTTCCAAGTGATAGAAACATACAAACAAATGAAAGAGAAAAAATAGAAAAATACAAAGACCTAGGATTAGAAAATCAGAGACTCAAGCCCAAATCACACAAAACGAGAATAATGAAAATTTCAAATGATCCCAAATGTAGACTCTGCAAATCCATGGATGAGACAACAGAGCACATAATATCTGGATGTCAGGTTCTGGCTGGAATAACAACAAAGATGATCTACTGATAGAAGCAGTAAAGATGAGTGGACTATTCCAACCCCCAGAAACAGACAAAGAAACATGGAAGAAAACAACGAAGCAAGAACTAGTACATACCTGGAGCCAGAAACCTCTGCATGGCCAGTATGTACGACAAGCCGACGAAATATCAACAAAGCAATCAAGTACAAATGGTTGAAAGAGGCAGGATTGAAAGCAGAAACAGAAGCACTTCTAACAGCTGCACAAGATCAAGCACTCAACACCAAAGCACACAAAGCGAAAATCATGAAAATTTCAAATGATTCCAAATGTCGACTCTGCAAATCCATGGATGAGACAACAGAGCACATACTATCTGGATGTCAGGTTCTGGCTGGAACAGAATACACCAAACGACACAATGAAGTCGCAAAACACATACATAGAAATCTGTGTGAGAACTATGGCATACAAACCCCAGAAAGAGCATGGATGCATCAACCAGAAGCAGTCACCGAAACAGAAGAAGTCAAAATACTGTGGGACTTCGAGATAAGAACAGACCGGTTGATTCCTGCACGAAGACCAGACATTGTAGTTCTCAATAAGGCCAACAGAACAGTATCAATCATTGATGTCGCTGTTCCAAGTGATAGAAACATAAAAACAAAAGAAAGAGAAAAAATTGAAAAATACCAAGACCTCAGATTAGAAATCCAGAGACTGTGGAATGTAAAAGCAGAAGTGATACCTATAGTGATAGGAGCCTTGGGGAACATAACATCTGAATTGGAAGGCTACCTGAATAAACTCCCTGGAAACCACAGAATCGCTCCACATCTCAGAGCAGCGCTCCTCGGAAGTGCCCACATCCTCCGTAAAACCTTGGATCTCCCAGAATCTTGTTAAGATTCCGAGACCTTGGATCACAACCGACAGTCAAACAGAAGTCGTGGAAAGAGGCTGAATAATAATAATAATAATACATTAAATTCCTCTTCAGACTGAAAGAAGCAAACAATAATTAAAATGATAATCCATTCAATATAAACAACAACTACTTATGCATGACATTGACAAAATAATTTGCACAACGACGCTTTGATGTCAATAAGCACAGCAAATAATATAATAATTTTAATTATCGCCTGATATATATATATATATATATATATATATATAACCCTATTCCCAGACTTAAGCGGACCAAATAAGCTTAAAAACCAGACTTATGTCGACCTACAGCAATAGGCAGACCGCCTCTTGGTCTGCCTAAGTTTCAGATTGTTCATTCTTATAAATAAAGCTTAATTTTGCCATTTTTCTCTCATAGTTTTATCTTTGTTGTTATTATCTTTGACATAAACCACTAAATTTCATATTTTAATAGTTTTTCCTGTGAGTTTTCATCGAAATTCGGGTGCGATTTTGAAGGTTGTATACTTCGGGCATTATTGATATGCTTAAAATCCAGAGTTATGTAGACCGTTGAAAAAGTGGTTGTAACTATGTAGTTTGCGTGTATACTATATAGTTCCTAAATGTCATCGTTTAGAAAAGAATGTCTTTCATCGATATAACTGATTAATTTTACTAAATTCAGTTTATTTCTACATTTAATTAAGCGTGAGGTTAGAGTACCCTGTTGACAACGATTTTATGGTCACACTACGTACCTAATTAAACACAATATGGAAGTGAAAAGAATGCTCTGGAAAGGTAAAACTGAAACCGGCTGATATAATGTGTATATTAAAGTCATAATAATCAAATTAGAATCTCCATACACTTTAAAATAATTTTAAAACATATTTTTTGTAACTCGACTCGAACACGTTAAATTGGATTGCTTCCCTTTTCCTGTATCACTGTTTAAGGCCCCAAAATGTATATTTTTATTTTCTACAAACTGGCTTAAACTAACGATTCAAGTGGCCTTTCTCTAGGTCAAGAAATTACTTTTACATCTATTATAAACAAATAGAATGCCGCTTTTGTGGTTTAAAGATTAGAATATTGCTTAAACTCGCTCAATCGAAGAACTGATTTTTTTCAAAATGGCGGCTTACGATTGTCTAGTACTGTAAGTGTAAGTAGGTTGCACAGAAACTATAAACTAAAATAAAGGCTAAAGGCTTACTTAAATTTGATATTAATAATGATATTTAATTTCTCAAAGGAAAAAGCTACACAGTTTAAGAAGCATTATTTAAGTATTTTATTCTGAACTCGATCTCAATGTACAATGACAGCCTATATTAGTTATGCATGTAAACAACAAAGAGCAAATTAATTGTTTGGTTTAAATTTTAACAATTATTGTATTTCCAAAAACGAATAAACTTTTACATTAAAAAGTCTGCTTAGAAATCAGTAGAGGATTATTTGCATAATTTTCAGAGTTTATTTTCTTGAAATCACCATTAGCTATATAGATTTTGCAAAATTATTGATTAAATAAGTTGTGGAAATATATTAGATTTTATAAATCAACATCATATGAACAATAGAATTAAATGTAACATTAACTATTTATTTTTATTTTTTTATATGTCTATCTAATTAATACTCTTGTAATACAAGTTATTTCCATTTAAAGAATTGTGAAAGCACTAGAAGTAAAACTACTATTCAAAACAAAATTAAACCATGTGATACTTTGAAATATTTTTCAGATTTATACATAATATATTAATATTAGTATAATTTTAACACTGCAGATTTCATTAAGTCAGACCCATTTGGTACTCTGAAATCTTGTTTACAGCAGATGACATTTTTCCTAGTGGATATTACTTGCCTCTGAAATACACTCCCAACTGGTATTTATTTGGAAAAAATAATTAATTTCTATGCAACACTTTTATTAAATATTGACTTTTCCAAGGAGGATTGTGAGAGACTTGTGTAATATTCAAAATTCCTTTCAAGATAATATGTTCTTACCAACAAGAATAGCTATCCCACTTCTTTGTAATTAATTCTAATTTATACATGCATGTTTGTAAATCAATTTCTGCATCATAATAATACATTCCACCATTCATTTAACTGTGTACTGATGGATTTGACTTGTTATACATTGTCATAAATTTATAAATATCATTCAGCTTGTAAAATGCACTACTCAGTTGTTAAGCTCTCTAATTTATAGATGTATGTTGTAAATCCATTTCTGCACCATAATAATACATTCCATCATTCATTTTACTGTGAAATGATGGATTTGATTATTATACTAAATTATAGATACGTAAATATCATTCAGCTTGTAAGATGCACTACTCAGTTATTAAGCTCTTATATATTTCCAGGTCTTGAAAAAACACACTCTGCTATGTTTATAGCAGGAGTGCGATTATTACTGCTATGTAAATATAATAATTTCTAACAGTAGTAATAATACTGAAGTCCAAGAAACTGAAGAAAGATATGTCAATAGAAAAACTGAATATTTACTGTTTCCAGTTAACAAAACTGTTTGAATAGTGATAGTGATAGTTAACATGTTCATAATGTATAACTGAAAGTTACAGGGCAATATTATATACAGTTAATACAGCTTATATAGCTACAAAATGATCATGGATTAGGAAAGTTGTTAAAAAATAATAGAACATACTACCAGACATATAATAGATAACCTGAAATAAGACAACTACCTTATATTCAGTTATTCAGTTAATAGTTAAATACACTAATAAAAAAAATAAAACATAAATAATAAGATTGTTGCATTGTATGAAGCAAATAAAGTAGCACTAAAGTGACAAATCCATTATGTTTTCAGCTTGTGTTGTATACAACACTTTAGACTCTCACTCACTGATCCACTATTAAAAATCACTAATCTTGTGAATACATATGAAATATTTTCTTAATAATAGAACTGACTCAGATTGGATTATGAGACTATTAAAAATATGTAATGTTGCAAATACATATGAAATATTTTCTTAATAGTAGAACTGACACATATTGGATTATGAGACTATTATTAGGCTAGTGACTTTAATGAGGGATGAGGTACAAATATAATGTATTTTAATGTAAAGGATATCCAGCAATATACAAATAAATAATAATTTAATTTGGAATATATTTTAGTGTTCCAGAATGCCAGTTCTAAGATATGAATTGATTATAAGAAATTGATAATAATAATAGTATATTACAAAATTTCACACTAAACAACAAAATTCACTAGCAAAAATGCCAAGTTCAGCATTTCAAATCTTACATATGCACATTGGATAAACTAAAAGATACATGAGAGCTATTAATAATATATGCCTACATGAGAAATTAAAACAATAATTATCATTTTAAAGTGGCTGTATCTCTACTGGTCACAAAGAAACTTTTTAAATCTTATATTTTTTAATTTGCTCTATGGATCACTATGCTATAATTGATTTATACATTTATGAAAACTAAATGTTTTCTTTAAATTAGCTGCAAAAACTAGTACTGTATTAATATAACTTATGTATATACATATATATTTATTTCAAATGTAATTTAGAGTAAGGGTGTGCAGCAAGTATTATTTCATCCAAAAGTAAAAAGAAAAATTTCAATTCGGTTCAAGTTTAGGATGATTGGAAACACAACTGTGTACAGAGATGCAATGAATATTTCTTTACTTCTTCAAATCCTTTACAACTATGAACAATAACTGTATTAGTCTCAAGACTGTGTATTTACAGTAGCTGATGCAATAGAGTAACTTATGTGGAAACTATAGTTAGATTTAATTTCACTACAAAAAGAAATGACAATGTGTGCTATTTTTTGCAGTCCATAACGTTATTCAAAACTGTGTGGTAGTATTTAAAGTAATATTTATACTGGTAGTTTAAAAGTGAAATAGAAAAGATATAGAGCATTGTGAATGAAATGAAAATTGATTTATTTTTATAGATAAATAAAATACTTCTCCTTGTGGTTTTTGACTCGCACAAAAATGAAAGAAAAATAGAATACTCCTTTCTATCTTTTTTCTCTTAGCCAAATTATTTGACTATCAACTTTTAGCACTGTCATATAGGTGCTACGAACTTTCTTGTGTCAGTTTTGCACGAATAGTAATTAAAAGTTTTCAGTCGAATTGCACTGCCCCTTTTGTCACGTGGAGAGCTAATTCCCTCAACTCTGTCGTGGTGGAGATAATGGGCTTTCTTTTGTCAACTCAAAGAGACCATCCTATTGTTCGTATCTTAACGGTTTATAGTGGGTTTTCCAAACACCCTGACCCCTGTCGTCTTCCTAACAGCCAGGCGGCTTATATCAAAAGTTAATCCTTCCTCCTCGCCTACACTCGTACACGTGAGAACAACAGTACCTATCTTTACTACTGACTGGCGATTGTTGTGCAAACATTTTTTTCTTCTTAGCAGTGTTAGTGAATGGCTACGCATTCTTTCGTACTTCCATCAAATCAACACTGCACACATTTATGTACACAAAGGTGTGTACGGTAGACCCAACAGCTCCATACACAATTGTCGTGTTTAAAAACAAGGGGGTCATTATACGTAATATCGAAGGAGAGAAGTTATATGACATATATCTAGATGCAAAGTGTTACTCGATGCTATTTTTACTGCAATATTTAAGTTATTAAAACACAAAATTTAACAGAAACAAAATCTAAATCAGGAATAAAAGATATATTCTAAAATTTATATTCGTTTTTTTTATTTACAGCTAATCCTAACCCTAACATTTCTCTTAAAAAAAAACACCAAAACTATCTCTAAAATTCCCTAACCATATTTTTTCTCTAACCTAAAACAAGAGAGTTGTGTATTGAGTCGCTTCTAATCAACGGTGAGCAATGAGCGGGAAAATATCAGGAAAAAAGTCACAGGAAAAAAAAAAAGTCATAGGAAATAAAATCACAAGAAAAAAGTTACAGGAAATAAATTCACAATATAAAGTCAAAAGTGTCAGAGTGTATATGTTATAATACTTATTAACAGTAAGTGAAGCAGGAAAAGGCAAGGAGGTTAACAGCTCGCTCAAAATGTGTGTGATTCAAGTGTATTTTATATACCGTATAAAAGCTTTGTAATACATACATTTAGTTAATTAATTTTCAGTGTAAGTCGGTATGCTTGCTTATTATTGAGTGAATAACAGTAAATGGAAGTAAGCGATGGCTCATTAGGATCCTCGTTCGATTCTCGCTCGTTGAGGGTAAATGTGTGTGTGTGTGTGTGTGTGTGTGTGTGTGTGTGTGTGTGTGTGTGTGTGTGTGTGTGTGTGTGTGTGTGTGTGTGTGTGTGTGTGTACGTACTTGCGAAGTTTCAGTTCTGCGGTAAATTGCTTTATATGCAAGTTGCTGGAGTCCTTTCAAGTCTTCTATAAATGTTTCAAACTTGTTCTACCAAAATTGATCAGAGGCTCCCACTTTATACAGTTTATCAGCTATTAATTATTCACTGTGTTAAATTTGTAACCAGAAAACGTTAGTTTGCCTTCACTCGTGCGTATAATCCAGCTAATCAAACGTAGGCATGACATTTTAAGGAGTGTGGCATCTTGGAAGAGCAAAGAGCACTTACTTCGCGATCAATCGATTCACCGCACTCCCTCAAAGGACTATGTGCTCTGTGTACATAGAAGCCTACATAACTTTTTCTTGTTTTCAGTGTTTCAAGCCGTAAGTAAGAAGGAAATACGCAATGTAATAACCAAACTGAAACTGAAACAAGCAAACTGAAACTTACTTAAAATCATGTGAAATATTGAAACTCGATTTGACAGTTATTTCAAAACTTTAATTAAACTAGTTTATTTGATATTAGGAAAAATATTAAAAGTTTAAACTAGTTTCATATATCATCAAATAATAAGAAAGCTTCAATTAATAAACATTTCTATATGTGCCTTTGTACTTAGTAAGAAGAAGTGGCAGGAGAATGACCTGCTGTTTATTAGTCATATGCTTGAATCATGAATCTATTTTTATTAATGCTATCATCCTTTTAGTTCATTCATATGTAATGCTTGTCTGTAAATGAGGTCGTGTGGTTTGCGTGGAATGTGTACACGTTAATAAAACAAACAGATAGAGAGAAACAGAGTAGTAATTTACTAGATTATATTGTAATAATTCAGTGAATACACAAATGCGTTCATTTTTAAAGACACAAATGACATATTATCTTGCTAATCAGTATTGGCATACAGCTTAATTTTCGCCAAACATTTTTATCTATCTCTCTATTGATTTGACGTTAAATTGCTCGTAACATTGAGTAAGCAGATGCATTTCGATACGTGAAGAAAAAAAAATTTAAATGTGTAGTTTGTTTGTTTCCATTCTATTGGTTATTTTTTCTTTTCTTAAGGAAGATTAAATCAGCAAACATTTTTTTGTTTATAAAGTGAGTATGGAATGTCGTCTTTGTATTTAATAAAAAATGGCAAGAGAATGACCTTACAATAACTTTAGTATAATATTTTAACTTTATGCGCCCAATTATGAAAAAAACTACATTGTCTTCTTCTGCTTTGGTTTACAGAGTGACCAATAATATTTTAAAGATATCAAACGTAATACTAATTTACACCATCTCTGTTATAGAAAAATAAATATGGAAATACAGAATCTGAAATCAGTGAAACACGACTATAAAGAATAGAGTAAGCGATATCTTTTATTCAAATAAAAGTGATCATTGCTTAGAGAAACCTCTTAAAGCGTTCTAAAAGGAAATAAGCATTATTTAAACTTTTATTATGTTAATTAAGTAATTGATTTAATTAAAGAATATTAAGGCACTCTGATAGGTTAATTGTCTTCTTTTGTTGATTCTGATTCTGACAAAATGGAGCAATATTACAAATACCTCTTTGAACAAATAAAATGTTTCTGCGTGTGCTGAACCCGAATCTGAAGTTAGTTTTATTAAATTCCTCGTACTATTCCGCATAATTAGAAAAATAAAATTTTCGCAAAAAAAATCATAATTCGAGAAATATGAAATATTATCATTTCAAAATAAGCCACGCGTATTTCTGCATAATCCTGCAAAGGCTGTCAAAATTTCAGCGACTTTAGTAGAAAACGCGATTTGGCGCCAAAATTTCTTTGTCTCAAAAAATCGACTTTACCTACTAATAATGCAAGGCGCTAACTGAAGTCGACATTTTGACAAAAGCTGAATTTCTACAAAACTAATTGTCAGAAAAGGACTAAAATTGGTAGGCATGAAACTAAATCCTTTGTGACTCGGAATGTAAAATAAAAAGTCTGATATTCCAAAGAACTCTACAGAAAAACCCGTTCCTGCAACCCTTCTGCAAAAATTGAGTTTTCTTGATTTTTCGAAGCGTTCGTCTTTTTATCTGACGAACGCTTTACTCTACATGCATTAAATTCAGGTACCTAATGCACAACCATGGGTCTTATGACTTCTATTTATTGAGTATTTTTAGAGTAATCCATGTCGGAAATAATTAGGTTCAAACTACTTAAAATGGCCCATTTCCCGCTTCGGCTCGTTCGGATGGCCACAGTCACCTGTAATGTTACTCCTCAGCTCCGTTCTCAGGGATGATTTCGAAAGAGGAATCTATGGGCTACGTCCAGAAGTTAAGTGTATGATTGTATGTCTATAACTGCGCGCACCACAATAGGGTAATCACGATGACCAAACTTTGCAAATCGGCCAAAGGTGCGAAAATATCCAAACGTCAATTCTGACAAATTGGCGCAATATTACAAATACCTCTTTGAACAAATAAACTGTATCCGCGTGTGCTGAACCCGAATCTGAAGTTAGTTTTATTAAATTCCTCGTACTTTAAGAGAAATGCGCATAATTAGAAAAATAAAATTTTCACAAAAAAATTCATATTTCGAGAAATATGAAATATTATCGTTTCAAAATAAGCCACGAGTCTTCCTGTATTATCCTGCAAAATCTATCAAAATTTCAGCGACTTTAGTAGAAAACGCGATTTGGCGCCAAAATTTCTTTGTCTCAAAAAATCGACTTTACCTACTAATAATGCAAGGCGCTAACTGAAGTCGACATTTTGACAAAAGCTGAATTTCTACAAAACTAATTGTCAGAAAAGGACTAAAATTGGTAGGCATGAAACTAAATCCTTTGTGACTCGGAATGTAAAATAAAAAGTCTGATATTCCAAAGAACTCTACAGAAAAACCCGTTCCTGCAACCCTTCTGCAAAAATTGAGTTTTCTTGATTTTTCGAAGCGTTCGTCTTTTTATCTGACGAACGCTTTACTCTACATGCATTAAATTCAGGTACCTAATGCACAACCATGGGTCTTATGACTTCTATTTATTGAGTATTTTTAGAGTAATCCATGTCGGAAATAATTAGGTTCAAACTACTTAAAATGGCCCATTTCCCGCTTCGGCTCGTTCGGATGGCCACAGTCACCTGTAATGTTACTCCTCAGCTCCGTTCTCAGGGATGATTTCGAAAGAGGAATCTATGGGCTACGTCCAGAAGTTAAGTGTATGATTGTATGTCTATAACTGCGCGCACCACAATAGGGTAATCACGATGACCAAACTTTGCAAATCGGCCAAAGGTGCGAAAATATCCAAACGTCAATTCTGACAAATTGGCGCAATATTACAAATACCTCTTTGAACAAATAAACTCTATCCGCGTGTGCTGAACCCGAATCTGAAGTTAGTTTTATTAAATTCCTCGTACTTTAAGAGAAATGCGCATAATTAGAAAAATAAAATTTTCACAAAAAAATTCATATTTCGAGAAATATGAAATATTATCGTTTCAAAATAAGCCACGAGTCTTCCTGTATTATCCTGCAAAATCTATCAAAATTTCAGCGACTTTAGTAGAAAACGCGATTTGGCGCCAAAATTTCTTTGTCTCAAAAAATCGACTTTACCTACTAATAATGCAAGGCGCTAACTGAAGTCGACATTTTGACAAAAGCTGAATTTCTACAAAACTAATTGTCAGAAAAGGACTAAAATTGGTAGGCATGAAACTAAATCCTTTGTGACTCGGAATGTAAAATAAAAAGTCTGATATTCCAAAGAACTCTACAGAAAAACCCGTTCCTGCAACCCTTCTGCAAAAATTGAGTTTTCTTGATTTTTCGAAGCTTTCGTCTTTTTATCTGACGAACGCTTTACTCTACATGCATTAAATTCAGGTACCTAATGCACAACCATGGGTCTTATGACTTCTATTTATTGAGTATTTTTAGAGTAATCCATGTCGGAAATAATTAGGTTCAAACTACTTAAAATGGCCCATTTCCCGCTTCGGCTCGTTCGGATGGCCACAGTCACCTGTAATTCTACTCCTCTAATTGTTAGAAAAGGACTAAAATTGGTAGGCATGAAGCAAAATAATTTGTGACTCTGAATATAAAATAAAAAGTCGGATATTCGCAATATCTCTTGAGATAATAAAATTCGTGCACCTGACCCCCAAATTTCTTTTTTTCAATTTTTTATTTGCTTGACTTTATATCTGTAAATAGAATTTTATACATATTTTTAATATAAAAAGACACTATCAAACAACTGAAATAGTTACTCTGATTTAGAAAGCAATATTAATCAGTTCATGCATAAAGAATATTTATTGACCCTAATTAGAAAGTCGTTTTTATCAGTCAATGATCAATCCTGCTATTTTTTTTTGTGTGAAATATATTTTAAACAACAAAATCCATCTGAATCCATCAAATTCAATATATGGTTGCAATAAAGTTATTGCATTGAGATAATTATAATGAATTTACAACCTCGTAATTTTACTCCTCAGCTCCGTTCTCAGGGATGATTTCGAAAGAGGAATCTACGGACTACGTCCAGAAGTTAAGTGTATAATTGTATGTCCATAACTGCGCGCGCAACAATACGGTAATCATGATGACCCAATTTCGCAAATCGGCCCAAAGTGCGTGTCAGGCGAAAACAAAACTTAGCCCGGCATCACTCCATAAACATTAAAAATTTAAAATAGTAAAATATAGATACACAAGGGGTATAGGAACAATAGCACAAAATACACATTCAAATCATTCAACCAAGACACAAATTACAAGACTGACCAACCACTCCAAGACATTAGCAGGATGTTAGAGTTATACAAGACTGACCACACATGGCTAGGGCACAGGAAATGGTTAGGGATCCAAGGGTCACTTGTAGCTAACTGATAGACTCACACTGAGCTATGGGCTAGGGTACAGGAAGCGGTCAGGGGATCAAAGGGCCACTCTTAGCTAACGGTAGAGGGAGGGGTTAGTTTTTAATTCATATTTAAATAACTGCAAATCAGAAAAAGGACACACCTGGTGGATCGCAGGAGAAATAATTCCTGAGTCATAAGGAAATGTGGAAATTCATATAACTTTAGAACTTCCCGACGGATCAACATCCTTGTACCCCACCCACCACAAAAAATTACAAACAAACACACACACACACACACATACACACACTCACACACACGCGCACACACACACACACACACACACACACACACACACACACACTCACAAACAAAATAAAAACATCTTTTACTCCGAACGAGAATTACACCATGATACTCTTGGGGGAGAGGTTATTAATTTCTGCACAATCACTTACTTCCATTTCCTGTTATTCAGTCTATAATATACGTGTTTATGGACACAATCATAACAACATATCTGAGTATGAATAAAATATATTATTAAATGTGTGAATTATAATATGAATTATTATATGTACACGATATACAAATCGCACGCACGCCTTTTTTCCCGTGACTTTTTTTCCTGTGACTTTTTCCGCTCACCCTTAGATTGGACTAGATCGTATGACGTTATTTTTATTACTGATTTTCTGTAAGTGACATTCTGGCATAGCGAACTCTAAATAATATTACTGCAGCTATTTGGTATAAATTTGCGACTTCATTATTAGTAGTATAGATATCTCGATTTGAGTAGCTCTTTTTAATAGACTATTTCATCATCACCATTTCATTGCTGAAAAAGAAATGTCCATGAAAAACTAATATACAAGCCTCGACTTTAATTCTAAAGATGCAGATATTAAGTTTATATGAGCATTTTAAGTGTGAGACCATCTTTTAAGAGACAATGACTTGATAAATAGAGAAGCGAAACGGTGTAGTTAATTTGAACTGTGGGAGCACGACCGTACCACTGTAGAACATTAATTTTATATGTGAGTTTTGTAAAAGAGAAATTTTTTAGCCATGGATATTATTGACAATAATAAGAGCGGTTCAAAATTTGTGTTTAGCCCGACAAGAAACTCTGAATATAGAGCCATACTTTCTTTGAGGAGTCGTTTGGAACATTCGCCTTAATCATGAATATTTTATCAGAAACAAAATATCAAACACTAAAATCATTCATAAATCATCCTAGCAAACGCATAATGGTAACCATAAGTAAATGAAAATTGTTTTAAATCTTAGAATCTTCAGGTGTTCAATAGCACATAATAACTTAATTATGCAGAAATAGAAACCTCATAAATTTACCAAGTATGTTTTGCTAATGTTGTTGAGTGTATTTGAAAATACTGTACTATTTTATTGTATGTTTTAAACAAGGCTCTCATTGCTTTACTTATTTTAAAAGCAGGGTTTTTTTGTTTGATAACTATGATTGGTAACTGTGAGTATATTATGTCATGAAGTAAGCTCACTTCGAATGAACTATACTATTAAAAATATGAATGAATTATAATTTTATTTGACTGATGAAACTTGAAAATGCAGATGTATACGAATATAAGACTTAGTTTATAGTAAGGTGTCCGTGTTGTTTATGAACGGACGCGTAGTTCCTGTCAGTAAGTGAATGCAAAAGCATGCCTGGGGGGAATGACGATTGGGGATTATTCGCGTGGCGTGCTGTTCTTCAAGCTGCATTGCCTAACTGTACATCAAAGTTATACAAAGTACCGCCAGCGAGAAACCTCCCTCCAAGCTCACTAAGTCTCTTCTTTACTGAAAGTTGATTTCACTCACACCAAGGAAGGGTTGTTTAGCCAGCGTCTTTTGTCTAAGGATTTTAAGTGGTACACAAGGCGTGAAAGTGATGTTGGAAAAATACGACAACAGAATGAATCTCTGCATGAATGCATTCCAATTCTGAGAGCGAGTAGTCCACGCTATCTATCTATCTATCTATCTATCTATCTATCTATCTATCTATCTATCTATCTATCTATCTATCTATCTATCTATCTATTCTTATCATTAACGTTATATATTTGTCTCCTATCAATGTCAAAATCCCCTCTCTATCTGCCTGCCCGTCCGTCCACCCGTCTATCTGTTTCTTTCCTTTTCTTTTCTATCCATCCATCCACCCGTCTGTCTGTCTGTTTGTCTATCTATCTATCTTTCTGCCTATTTGTCTGTCGATCTGTACGTGCATCTGTCTTTCGATGGAACTGTCTACTCTCACATCCAAATTCTATCCATCTATTTATCTTACTAGTTACCAATCTACCTATCCATATATACTCGTCTATCTGATTGTTTTTATATTATTCGTACTGGTTGTCGCTTTGTTTGAATGTAGGATCTCAGCGAGTCTAGCTAGTACGTTATACGCAATTCGCTAGCGTTGCTTTCTATAAAAGCAGGATTTTAAAAATAATAATATTGTTAAGCAGAATCAACAAATCAAAATAATTAACCTATCAGAGTGCCTTTATTTTCTTTAATTAAATCAATTACTTAATTAACATAATAAAAATTTAAATAATGCTTATTTCCTTTTAGAATCCTTTAAGAGGTTTCTCTAAGCAATGATCACTTTTATTTGTATAAAAGATATCGCTTACTCTATTCTTTTTAGTCGTGTTTCACTGTATTCAGATTCTGTATTTCCATATTTATTTTTCTAAAACAGAGATGGTGTAAATTAGTATTACGTTTGATATCTTTAAAATATTATTGGTCACTCCGTAAACCAAAGCAGAAGAAGACAATGTTGTTTTTTCATAATTGGGCGCATAAAGTTAAAATGTTATCTAAAATTATTGTAAGGTCATTCTCTTGACTTTTTTTTATTAAAAAATTCCATACTCACTTTATAAACAAAAAAATGTTTGCCGATTTAATCTTCCTTAAAAAAGAAAAAATAACCAATAGAATGGAAACAAACAAACTATACATTTTTTAAATGAATTTCTTCACGTATCGAAATGCATCTGCTGACTCACTGTTAGGAGCAATTTAACGTCAAATCAATAGAGAGATAGATAAAAATGTTTGGCGACAATTAAGCTGTATGCCAATACTGATTAGCAAGATAATATGGCATTTGTGTCATGATGAACGCATTTGTATATTCACTGAATTATTATTACAATATAATCTAGTAAATTACTACTCTCTTTCACTCTCTTTCATTTTTCTCTATCTGTTTGTTTTATTAACGTGTACACATTCCACGCAAACCACACGACCTCATTTACAGACAAGCATTACATATGAATGAACTAAAAGGATGATAGCATTAATAAAAATAGATTCATGATTCAAGCATATGACTAATAAACTGCAGGTCATTCTCTTGCCACTTCTTACTAAATACAAGGGCACATATAGAAATATGTATTAATTGAAGCTTTCTTATTATTTCAGGATATATGAAACAAGTTTAAACTTTTAATATTTTTCCTAAAATCAAATAAACTAGTTTAATTAAAGTTTTGAAATAACTGTCAAATCGAGTTTCAATATTTCACATGATTTTAAGAAGTTTCAGTTTGCTTATTTGTTTCAGTTTCAGTTTGGTTATTACATTGCGTATTTCCTTCTTACTTACGGCTTGAAACACTGAAAACAAGAAAAAGTTATGTAGGCTTCTATGTACACAGAGCACATAGTCCTTTGAGGGAGTGCGGTGAATCGATTGATCGCGAAGTAAGTGCTCTTTGCTCTTCCAAGATGCCACACTCCTTAAAATGTCATGCCTACGTTTGATTAGCTGGACTATACGCACGAGTGAAGGCAAACTAACAATGTTTTCTGGTTACAAATTTAACATAGTGAATAATTAATAGCTGATAAACTGTATAAAGTGGGAGCCTCTGATCAATTTTGGTAGAACAAGTTTGAAACATTTATAGAAGACTTGAAAGGACTCCAGTAACTTTTACAGTCGTCAGAGCCAAACTTGCATATAAAGCAATGTACCGCAGAACCGAATCTTCGCAAGTACGTACACACACACACACACACACACACACACACACACACACACACACACACACACACACACACACACAAACACACAATTTCAACACTTCCAGAGTGGTCATCGCTCTATCTGGAAAATTCAGACATATTCACATCCCTCCCTTAAGTTTTGATTCAAGTTGATTGAAGATCAGCACTCAGTCACTGAATACTCGCTAACAATTTCCCACCTGTGTTCAGTGGGTATTCCCAATCCTAAGCTGCATCCAGACAGATTAGCGCGTGCCACGCGTACACAACAATCACTGACAAATATCCGACGAGCAGCTCTCCCCCCTCCCAACCCTTCGTTATTTCTCCTTTACTACACTTACAGGACGACTTGGAGAAAACCATTTACTTCCCCAAAAGTTTTTATTGTAGTGGAGCGAACAATTATTTTGGACAAAAGATGCACTTGATGCACAGAAATATCTGAAAAATCTAAACACTCTTTGAATCAACATCACAAACCACTGTTCATCCACTAACTAATAAATAAATCGATAATTAATAAACAACGAATTATATTTAGAATTCGAAATTGACTCAATATGCATGGACATTCACATCGCCAAGTGTTGGATTTCGAGAGCCAGGGTGATAATGAAAATTTCGTTTCTAAATTGATACCTTATAGTCCAGTAGCATGAAGTTGGGGCATGTTGTGCACGGCTCCTTACACATAGTCTTTTGTATTAGGGGAACAACTTGAGCTCGATGATGTGTATATAGTTGGAAGTTAAAGTTCACCCTCAAGTTGCTTTCACCAAAAGCGAAAATCTATGAGTGATTTGCAAGGTATTTCTTTCGATATTCATCCATTAAAACCAATCACACACCCATACTCTGACTTTGAGCTAACAAATGAAAAGGTTAATTTAAACTAGGCTCTTTCCGGTCACTTGGATTATTGTAATACATTTAATAAGACCGAAACTAAAAACATGTTTTTGTTATGATAGATGTGTGGTAAGAAACATAAAATTACGTAATTAAAGAATGATTTATATAGGTATTTTCTTCATTAGAATTTATTTTTAATTTAATGTCTCTTTCTAATGTAAGCTGATTTTACAGAGAAGCGAATTGGTACATCACACGTCTCCATCAATCTTGCGATTGATACGCATAAGCAGAGTGGATATTTTATTGCACTCAGAAAGCAGCAAAAAGTAATAGAGAAAGACTGAGAAATTGCATATGAAAAGACAAATAGTTAAACATCGGGCATACCAATATACTGTCAAATATAAAAACAGACAGATGGATGGATGGATTGTTGGAGAGAGGGATGGATGGATGGATGGTTGGAGAGAAGGATGGATGCATGGATAGATAGATAGATAGATAGATAGATAGATAGATAGATAGATAGATAGATAGATAGTCCTTTCCACCTGCGATCAAGAGATCATGTTTGCCTGAGGAGATGTTCTCCCAGTGAGCAAAGTGTATGACGGATGAACTAAGTACAAAAATCACTAAACCACGATTGGGATGGTTTCGTGGATGAGCGGGGAAAAAATTCACGGGAAATAAAGTCACAAGAAAAAAGCCACGCATAGGAAAGAAAGTCACAATATATGTTAAGAGGCACATTCTTTTAATTTACAGCCACACACATACACACACATACACACACACACACACACACACACACGCGCGCGCGCGCGCGAGAGAGAGAGAGAGAGAGAGAGAGAGAGAGAGAGAGAGAGAGAGAGAGAGAAAGAGAGAGAGAGAGCACACAAACATACATACACAAACACAAACAAAATAAAACATATTTTACTCCGAGCGAGAATCACAACCACGATCCTCTTGGGCGATAAGTTATTCAGTCAATAATATACGTGTTTATGGACTACAAGCATAAATCATGACTATGTTGAATAAATCATTTTATTAAAATTGTGAATTATAATATGGATTATAATATGTATACGACGGACAAATCACACACACACACACACACACACACACACACACACACACACACACACACACACACACACATTTAATCCCGAGGAAGAATCGAACCGCAATCCAACTGAGCTGCCGCTTACATCCTTTTACTGTTATTCAGTAAATAATGAGCATATATATGGACTTACAAATAAAATTAATACAAACAGAACTAAATATATGATTTAGAATGCATTTATACGGTATATAAAATACACGCTCCTGCACACCAAAGACAAAAGCATATATTATTAATGTTTTTCACCACGAACGGTATTTGAACCACGCACATCTTCAGCGAGCTGTTAATCTCCGTGACATTTCGTCCTTCACTTACAGTTAATAAACAGTATAACACATACATACTGACTTACGACTTTATATTAAACATATATTGTGTCTTTATTTCCTGTGACTTTTTTCCTTGTGACTTTATTTCCTAAGACTTCATTCTGTGACTTTTCCCCACTACAAATGCAATAACACACTGGCCCTAGTTTTTTTCCTCTATATAAAACTTGATTTGATTGATTGAATGTAGGGGGGGGGGGGCGCTTCCGGCTTCCGCCGCTTTTGCTCTGGGTGGAGGGGTTGTGGGGGAAAGGGAGGGGTGGTTTACCCCCCTGGCTATGTCAACCTAGTTTTTATCTATTATTTCCAAATGGTCAGCTGTCCGCAAAGTTGTTTTTACTGTTTACTCATTACCTCATGTCTGGCCCGTCAAAATTTTCTAGGTCTCTGAGCTCTTGTTGTTCGGGTAATTATTATTATTAATTATTTTTTTTTAAAAAAAACAAACAATATATCCAACACCCTTCTTGTCTTTTCCTTACTTTCCCCCCTTTTGTCACGTGGAGAGTTAATTTTCCTCAACTCTGTCATAGAGGAGATAATGGGCTTTCTTTTGTCAACTCAAAGAGACCTTCCCTATTGTTCTCATCTTAACGGTTTATAGTGGGTTTCCAAACACCCCGGACCCCTGTCTCCTTCCTAACAGCCAGGCGGCTTATATCAAAAGTTAATCCTTCCTCCTCGTCTACACTCGTACACGTGAGAACAACAGTACCGATCTTTACTACTGACTGGCGATTGTTGTGCAATCAGTCGGAAGTCCTGCTATTTTTCTTAGCAATGTTACTCTTAGTGAATGGCTACGCATTCCTTCGTACTTCCACCAAATCAACACTGCAGGCATTTATGTACACAAAATGTGTACGGTAGACCCAACAGCTCCATACACAATTGTCGTGTTTGAAAAACAAAGGGGTCATTATACGTATATCGAAGGACAGAAGTTATATGACATACATTTAGATACAAAGTGTTACTCGATGCTATTTTTACTGCAATATTTAAGTCATTAAAACACAAAATTTAGCAGAAACAAAACCTAAATCAGGAATACAAGTAAAAAAGTTTTAGAATATATTTATATTTGTTTTTTTTTATTTACAGCTAATCCTAACCCTAACATTTCTCTAAAAACAACAAAAACAAAACTGTCTCTAAAATTCCCTCATATTTTTTCTCTAACCTAAAACAAGAGAGTTGTGTATGGAGTCGCTTCTTATCAACGGTGAGCGGAAAAAATGTCACTGGAAAAAAGTCACAGGAAAAAAGTCATAGGAAATAAAATCACAAGGAAAAAGTTACAGGAAATAAATTCACAATATAAAGTCATAAGTGTCAGAGTGTATATCTTATAATACTTATTAACAGTGAGTGAAGCAGGAAAAGGCAAGGAGGTTAACTGCTCGCTCAATATGTGCGTGATTCAAGTGTATTTTATATACCGTATAAATGCTTTGTAATACATACATTTAGTTCTGTTTTAATTAATTTTCATTGTAAGTCGGTATGCATGCTTATTATTGAGTGAATAACAGTAAATGGAATTAAGCGACGGCTCATTAGGATCGTGGTTCGATTCTCGCTCTGGGGTAAATGTGTGTGTGTGTGTGTGTGTGTGTGTGTGTGTGTGTGTGTGTGTGTGTGTGTGTGTGTGTGTGTGTGTGTGTGTGTGTGTGTGTGTGTGTGTGTGTGTGTGTGTGTGTGTGTGTGTGACTTGTATATCGGAACATATTATAATTCACGCATTTAATTATATGATTTTTTCATACTTAGTTATATTGTTATGCTTGAAGTCCATAAACAAGTAAATTATAGATAGAATAACAGTGAATGGAAATAAGTGATTGTGCAGAAACTAACCTCTCGCCCAAGAAGATCGTGGTGTGATTCTCTCTCTGAATTAAAGATGTTTTGTTTGTGTGTGTGTGTGTGTGTGTGTGTGTGTGAGAGAGAGAGAGAGAGAGACTGTGTGTATGTGTGTGTGTGATTGTAATTTAAAAGAATCTGCCTCTAATCTCTCCGACACAACGCACATAGTAAATAAGATTTAAACTATAGCTCTATGTGTAACCCAATACTACAAGTGTAATTCCAAGAAACGCCAAAGAACTACGCTAAAACAAAATAAGACACCAATGCAATCATATGGTTATAGCATTCAATGCAATATAAACATGTTAGATAGTTGTATGGTAGGTGAGTTTTATTAATATTGCATGTCACCGTTCAAATTTATAGTTACTATATCTTACAGATATGCCGACCGTTTTGATCAATTAGTACTATATATTTCAACTTTATAATCGCCCACTAGTACAAGAACAATAGAACACTATCAATAATACGGCTAACACAGTTCAATTTTCTTTTATCTCGATCGAGAAATAATTTCCAGAAGTGAAAAGAATCTGACGTATTTACATAAAATGAAACTAAATAAAAATGTATCAATGAAATCATGTTTCAAGCAGTCATATCACACTAAACATCTGTTGGTAATGTTTGTTAGGTGATATTTTAAAGAACATTTTATTCACAGTTACCAGCCGTATGTATTAAACAAGTAAAGAGTTGTCGAACAATGCACGTCAGATTGAAGTTTCTAAAAAAAAAAAAAGGAATACATTGGTTTTGCGAGCTGCATGCTTGGTATACATAAATTCATCGAAGCACAATTATGAACCGCTCTTATTACTGTCAGTAATATCCACTGCTAAAGTTTAAGTCATATTTACTATGTAAGTTGTGTCGGAGAGATAAGAGGCACATTCTTTTAATTTACAGTCACACACATACACACACACACACACACTCGCGCGCGCGAGCACACTCAAACATACGTACACAAACAAAAACAAAATAAAACATATTTTACTCTGAGCGAGAATCACAACCACGATCCTCTTGGGCGATATGTTAATCTGCGCAATCGCTAACTGTCATTTATTGTTATTCAGTCAATAATATACGTGTTTATGGACTATAGGCATAAAACATGACTATGCATGAATAAATCATTTTATTAAAATTGTGAATTATAATATGGATTATAATATGTATACGACGGACAAATCACACACACACACACACACACACACACACACACACACACACACACACACACACACACACACATTTAATCCCGAGGGAGAATCGAACCGCGATCCAACAGAGCCGCCGCTTACTTCCTTTTACTGTTATTCAGTAAATAATGAACATATATATGGACTTACAAATAAAATTAATACAAACAGAACTAAATGTATGATTTAGAATGCATTTATACGGTATATAAAATACACGCACGTGCACACCAAAGACAATAGCGGACATACACGCATACATTATAATTATTAACGTTTTTTCACCCCGAACTGTATTTGAACCACGCACATCTTCAGCGAGCTGTTAACCTCCGTGACATTTCGTCCTTCACTTACAGTTAATAAACAGTATTACACAATCACACTGACTTACGACTTTATATTAAACATATATTGTGACTTTACTTCCGGTGACATTTTTCATTGTGACTTTATTTCCTAAGACTTCATTCTGTGAAAACGTGAATATGTTTCAAATGGGCAAGTTATGGTGTGTGTGTGTGTGTGTGTGTGTGTGTGTGTGTGTGTGTAAGAGAGAGAGAGAGAGAGAGTGAGAGAGAGAGAGAGAGAGAGAACAAAAAGACAGAGACAGAAAAGAAATTAACAAGAGAAGAGAGAATCTAATCTCTTTGATTATCTAAGTTTCTGTGTCAACAATCACCTAAGGTAGCAAGTCTAGCTGGCGGTACTTTGTATAACTTTGATGTAGAGTTAGGCACACTCAGGCCTACGCTCGCGAAAGTGGCGGAAGCCGGAAGCGCCCCCCCCCCTACACTCAATCAATCAATCAATCAGTCCTACTCTCTGCTTTGTCCGAGTACCTTCTGTTCACGCTTCACAGCGTCTTGAACAGCACGCCAACGCGAAAGACCAATAATCTTAATCCCTAATCCCTAAAGGCATGCTTTACAGTTCACATCCTTATGCGTTCACTTGCTAACAGGAACTACGCGTCCGTTCATAAACAACACAGACAACTTAATATAACTAAGTCTATATTCGTATATATCTGCATTTTCAAGTTTCATCAGTCAAATAAAATTATAATTCATTCATATTTTTAATAGTATTATAATTCAATAAAAACAATAAACTGTTTCCCGAGTGGTACCACTCACGCTGATGATCCCTTGATAGTTAAAAATCGGAAAGAGAAAACGATATACCAGAGTTTGGGCTTAAACTCAACAATTAAACTCCATGCTATTATTTCTCTTCCTTTCAAACTATACATCTTTTTGTTATCCAGTCCGCAGTACCAAGCAATACCTACCAATAAAATTCAGGCGTTTTCAGTCCTAGGGATTTGGCATTGATTGATTGATGGTTGAATGCACAGTGAACCTTTGTTCCATCCAAACCACACCTTTCTTTTTAATTGTTACCACGATCTATCTGTTCTCTCTCTAAAAGTCTCATCTGAGTCTGTGGGAAAGGGTGAGATAAAGGAGTTTAAATTAGTCGTCATGTTTCGCTCTGAATAGGGAGGGCATTAAATGAATGTAAAAAAAGAGAAAATGACTGAGTAGACCCGAACTTATCAGACTTTATTTCCAGTCTTTCGAAGATCAGCGGTTTTCATCATTCAGTTCTCACACTTAAAAAAAAAAAAAAGATAAAGGATCTGTGACTGTACTTATTTCTGAAACAGAAAGCATGTACACTGCAGATCGATGTTTTTCAGCTAATCTCTGCAGTACTGTCTACAAAATAAGGTAAGAGATCATTTATTTTGATTACTTTATCATTTACATGTTAGCTTTCTTAATAGAGAGAAATAGTCGGTGGCACTGATTGATGGCAAGAGCAAATACTTCTGTTCTTTTCTTCATCTTTTACGAGGCGGAGGGGTATCAATTTTATGTGCAATTATGTCAGGCAGTGAGTAACCAACGGAGACATTTTTCGCTCTTTAATTGCCACGCTTGCACGAGCTTTAGTAAACGTAACTGTTTTAGTAAACTAACCATTTTGTTTGTCCTATTTGATGGACTAGATACAAAGCCTAGAACCTTATCTGGGGATGGGGTAAGAATCACACTATCCATCCTGGCACGAATCGAACTCAGCCCCTGAATTAAGCAAGAATTGCTGTGCCTTTGCGGTTGTTCTTCAGTTCAATAATATTGCTTCAGACACTAATTAAGTCCTTCAATTTATGACAGAGTATTTCTTAAATAGAAATTTTAATTCAAAATCCACTTCATTTTATAAGTTTTAACAGAATGGATCTTGAGGAGTCCATTCTACATTACTCAATTTTTATTTTAGACTTGCGACTTTACTGTTTTATAGTGCAAGAGCACTGGACAGTTTCTATCTATGGACAGTATAATTTACGTGTTCATTCGGCCTTCACCCATAAACAAGTGTCGCCCCAAGCCTTATCGTTCTAAATTATAATCGTACTTAAAGACAGCTCTTTATAGTTATAATTTAATTCATCACCGCTGTTACATAAATAAATCTAAGTACAGTGAAATATCGCTATAAGGCGATAATTGGGGTCCATAAAATCGGATTGCATTAATAGTGGGCTTTTTACAATATTTGACTTTTTTCTGTGAACATATACGTCTATTCTGTCTAATGTAAAAGGTTGGGTTATTATGGGACGAATATTAAATGGAATGCATTATTAAGATATATTCAAAATAATGGACGGATATAATATCTATAGGTTTTTACTTTGCGTTAAATAGTTTTACTAATTTTTATTTGTTTGTACGATAATACACATTGTCCCATAATACCCCGAGTGACGTAATATCACGAATTAGGTTACACTGTATTACAACACCGCCAAGCCCAGCCAACATGTTTGCGGCTTTAGTTCTTTGATGTTTATTAAATTGTGAAAATATTTTATCAACCACCGCATTGTCTGCTGTTTGGTTTGTGCAACAATTGTATAATAATTAATTAAATATAATCACTAAACTACTTACTGGCCTTACTCATGGATCAGTAATAAGTAACATATCCGATAATGTTTATTTTGGAATAACACTTCAAGAACCTGGTGAAATCCTTACATTTCGGATCGTTTTATATTAAACGTAATATGCGAACTCTTCCCCAAAATGATAATACACTTTTTACACACTATGTTTCTTTAGTTTATTGAAAATAATTTTAAATAAAGAAACATGTACATTATTTATTAGAGTATAATATATGCTTATCTGCATAGCACTGGTTTTAAGCAAATATTGTCCACGTACCTCTAGTTGCATTAAACATTAATTTTCCAAACTCATCACTAAATTACATTTACTGATTTAGTGTCTCATATAACATGAATTTGAATCTAAATCTTGTATTAAATAGTGATAAATTAAAGAAGCATTACTTTATTTATTTGAGTGACATGTATGCGGTCTGCATGTTGCTGGTTTTTAAGCACTTAATGTCCACCAAAGGATGGTTTTAAAGCATAAACCTTTTACTTTCCAATTTTAATACCAAATTAAATTTGGGACTTTTCAACATACTTTAAAATTTGAACAATTTATTAAATAGTGATACAATAATGTTAAATAAAGAAACTTAGCTTTATTTATTAGAATGACATATACATGTCTGCGTATTGCTGGTTTTTAAGCAAATAATGTCTGCGTATTGCTGGTTTTTAAGCAAATAATGTCTACGTAAGGCTGATTTTTAAGCATACACTTATTTTTCACAAATTCAACACTAAATAGAAACTGTGGTCCTTTAAAATGATTTTGCATTTGAATCCTGCATTAAATAGAAATAAATTTAAGAAACGTTGCTTTATTTATTACAATAATGTTTAAGTTGCCTGCATATTGCTGCATTGCTGGTTTCAAAGTTTGCATTGTACAAGTAAGGGTGTTTTATAAGCATAACACTTTTACTTTCCAACTTTAATACCAAATTAAATTTGGGGTCCTTAAACATGATTCTGAGTTTGAATCTTTTTTTAAATGGTGAGAAATTAATAGTAAATATAGAAAAAATATAGAAAAATCAAGTTATTTCCAAAATTAACTTACAGGTATGATTACTTTTTTAATTTTTTAATAGCAAATTATGCTCACATAAGGTTGTTTTTTCTTTTAAAAAAAAAGCTTTTATTTTTGTAAGTCAACACTATATTGATTTTGTGGTCCTTTAATTTAATTTTGACTTTAAACCTGTATGAAATAGTGATAAATTAAGGAAACCTTGCTTTCCTTTATTTATTTGAGTAACATATATGTTGTCTGCATATTGCTGGTATGTAAGCACATAATGTCCACCTAAGGCTGTTTTTAAAACATTTACTTTCCAATTTTAATACCAAATTAAATTTTGGACCTTTTAACATGCTTTTAAATTTGAACAATTTATTAAATAATGAGACAATGGCATTAAATAATGAAATATAGCTTCATTTATTAGAATGACATATATGTCCACATATTGCTGGTTTTTAAGCAAATGATGTCTGCTTAAGGCTGGTTTTTAAGCAAATGATGTCTGCTTAAGGCTGGTTTTTAAGCAAATGATGTCTACTTAAGGCTGGTTTTTAAGCAAATGATGTCTACTTAAGGCTGGTTTTTAAGTATAAACATATATTTTTCCAAACTCAAGATTTAATTGAGTTTGGAGTCCTTTAACATGATTCTAAATGTATATCCTGATTTAAATAGTAATAAATCAATATAAAAACTCAACAATATATTTTTATTCATACCAAATTGTGGACTTTTAGATTATAAAATGAGATACATCTATACAAATATCTATTAAAGCAAATGTATTCTTCTACTTTTGATTTATATTTATAACCTATACATTTATTTATGCAGAGTCATGGTTTTTAAAAAGATTCATTTGTTTACAACTATAAAATTGACCATTTTAACTAAGTGTCCACATAATGCTGGTTTTTAAGTACGAGTCCCATAATGCTGGTTTTTAAGTGTATGTGTTTGTCTACATAATGCTGGTTTTAGGGTTATAGGAATTAGGCAGACCACAAAACATGTATATTTTTTGTTATTTGATATTTTTTCTTCAAATTAAGTACGTTTGCTATTAGTGATGTCTAAAAGCAGAATGTGAAAAAAAAATGTTAATTTTATTATTATTATGGGATATACACTGTGTCCACCTAATGCTGGTTTTTAAGCATGGTCTACCTAACGCTGGAAATAGGGTTATATATATATATATATATATATATATATATATATATATATATATATATATATATATTGCTTTATTATCAACAATTATTCATAGACGGATAAACAACTATATATATATATATATATAAACTCTTCATTAGGTAAAACTCAGTGTATATGTATACTTAATACCACACTTGAATTCACAGGAAAATCTATTGAAATATGAAATATGTCAAAAGTATTTACAATATAGATAATAATAAAAGAGAAAATGAATAAATCAGGTTCTATTTATACAAATAAATAGTTCAAGACCTAGGCAGAACTAATGTTGTTGGTCGAAATACCTGCTGGTATATATGCATATTTGGTTTGCTTATAGGTGAAAAAAACTGCAATAATATAGGTGTAAGCTCGTACATATTCATAATATGATCTGTAACTGTCACAAACGATATATCTGTGAATGTTCACACACTTAAACTTTCATTCGCAGAGGTTCTAGTTCATCTGTTTGCTTAAAACACAGCTCACTATTCCCATACAACACATATCGAGTAATTTCGCCCAGAGATGATTTCTGGGTTTCAATACTTCCTATGAAGAATTCTTTGTTTAAACGGTAATACAGATGGATCCCGTATAACTCCGCCCAGTTATATTTCTTTAAGTAAAAGTCTTTCTTGATGTGCCCGTAGTGTGGGGTGAAGAATGAGTTTACGACGTGTAACTCTAGTTGCGGGAAGATATTGTGAAGTGTGTATGGCATTACTGTAGAATGAGCCGCCCATTCGCTGTCCTTGAAAGAACCATAAGACATGTACCAGATGTCCAAGAACTCAGCTCCAGACTTCCCCATAAACATGCCATTGTTGAAGCTTGAGCCTGGTGTCTCGATCCCCATGACAACAGAATGGTTGCGAAGAGTAACCAGCGGGTTTAGAAGAATGTGATCAGTGTCCATGTACACACCACCAAACTCTAAAGCCGGGATGGATTTAAAATAAAATAAAAAATAATTCAATAATACATGTTTATTAAATATATTTATAACATTTAATAATAACCCATCCAATATCAATGATGCTCTAACATAAAATTTCTCCTTCACACATTCCGGATAGACAGGACAGATTTGCGAAAGAAACCCACAACAGAAAATAATACAGTATGCAGTTACATATACTACCATGAAGATAATATTCATGGTCTTGTTTCCTTTGTTCTCTAGACTCAGAGGTTGGGTCCTCCCTTACCAAATCTCACGCCAGCATTATGCCGGAGGAAGTGCGTTCTGGGCTTGCTCCAGTTAGTTTGCATCCCTGAGGGAACACCTTATTAGTTTATTTTCTTCTCCCTCCTGATCTAGTATCAGGTATGTTTTATATACAACGTCATGGCAAAGTATCAGGTATGTTTTATATACAACGTCATGGCAAAGTATCAGGTATGTTTTATATACAACGTCATGGCAAAGTATCAGGTATGTTTTATATACAACGTCATGGCAAAGTATCAGGTATGTTTTATATACAACGTCATGGCAAAGTATCAGGTATGTTTTATATACAACGTCATGGCAAAGTATCAGGTATGTTTTATATACAATATCATGGCAAAGCCTCTGACAACTTTTGAGAACTGATATAAGCTTGCTGGAGTCTTATGAATTAGTACATTACTAGGATTAAATATATCAAGACTAAGATTAACGATTAAAGATTATTAATTTGATATTTCGTACACCCTATGTCAACATAAAAATAAATCAACCCTCAAATCTCATTATCGCGCAGACATATACTGACATATGAACAGACACACATAGAAGAAAAGAACATTTTTCATGACCGGCACATTGTGACTACTTGAAGGCACCATTACTGAATACAGTCAATCATAACAGGAGATGGAAATAAACTTACTCCTTACGGCCTCCAATCGAGCAACATCTGCGCTGTGTTCTATGACATTGATCACGTTTCCAAAGATGGAAGTCGGTTTGGTGCGATTGATGTGAAGAATATTAGGTACCAGCCTCTCCAAGACATTCCAGTGATGTCCAAAGGGCAGGTAATCTCCATGGAACAAGACTAGACAAGGCTGTTTAAAAAAGAATAAAAATGCATTTATTACGGCTCTTAGCATAACAGAAGATATACTATAAATAATGTTCATTTCCATGCTATACTGACAAGTTAATTTCTGAATGAACTTTGTGTCATTAAATAATATACACATTGGAAAATGCTAAAGTGTACAGCAACACTTTTTCATGAAAGTATCACAGGTTGTAGAAAGTAAGATCAGATAAGCACTGCTCTTTCATTTACATTACTTAACATTCAACATGATAAAAAAACTATATTAATATTTAATGTTGACTATATTTAGTTTGAAAAGAGGATTTTTGTTATATGGAAATTCCACTTCCAGTTGGAATGCAAGCAGTAACAAAAATATTTTTCAACAAATAAATATCGCACCATTAGTGCTCTATTTAATTTTTATTTAATTACGAAGAGAACGAAACTGTTTAAAAAGTTGTAAATCCTACAGTAAATAAGTGTTGATTGGGGTGACGTCTTCAACTTGAGGCATTATGAAGTGAGTGGAGTATTTAAACTTGTCATTTTTACTAACGAAGACTACACTTACCTACAGGCACTATGCTATCTGTGACGGAGTATATTTGCCTAACACTATTTTAAAATTTGGTTGTTATATAAATTGCTGGATTGGCAGAGTGACCCGACATTAGGCACTTCTTATGATTGTAATTTTGTTAGTGACAGGCTTGCAAGTAAACAACCCGAGTTGAGAATATGTTAGACATTGGAGATGTAATGTAAACTAGTTCAACAGGACAAGTTGTATTATTATCCAATGGTTAAGATTTACGAGAATGAGGTCAGCCAATGGGCTGAAATTCCGACGTTATTATATCTGATGTAGAGAAATCTATTGTCTGATTCCATGCATTTGAAGTAGTAAAGAAGTCCGATCTTGAAAAGCAACCGTTAGCTTAATGTAAGTTACCTGACTGGTTCATAGAAAATAGCCTTCATACATTTTTGCTACTGATATGTTGTACTTATGTTTTACTTAGATAGGTATTATGTGAGTAAATTGTTATTTCTACAAATACTTGAAGTACGATGCTCGTATATATTATGCTTAACACTTGACATTATTCTTATTGAACAATTACAGATTGATATGCTATATGCGTTAATCGGGCTAATAAATAATTGTTGTAAAAGATTGTAATTTGAGAATTGAATACAAGAGAGAATGGAGTTATATATGTATAAGCTGGAAACTCATCGTTTGTTTCCTTTTTATATTTTTTTTCAGGGACAAACAGATTTATGTGTATGATTTGAATCTCCGGTTCATTGATCGTAAACCGCTTTGATTTACCATGGGATAGGCAGGAAGCAATTTGTGTAAGCGTAAAGGAACGCACTACACTCTAATATATCATGGTGAAGTATGATGGTTACATTGAGAAAATGTCTGGTGCGGAGAAGCACTAGAAATTAATACAATTGTTTTTCTGCTTGAGTGTACTGGTAGGGTGGAAATATCCCAGGTTGACTTGGAGAGAACAATTGGGGAATATATTTTCAATTGTAAGGAGAGAAAAACGTGGATTGTACTGAGCTATAACATGTTACATTGGTGCAAAAAGATGTTAAAGACTAGCTTAGCTCTAAAACTCCATTTCAGTACTCTGATAAGACAATACTGTGATTTGTATTGACACTAATTTTGAATTGTATTTTAGTATATAAATCTGTAAAATATAGAAATTATTTTAAAGTGTTTTGTGATATAATGATATCAAGTAATCCTTTCTCTTTGTATTTGAGATATATGATACTTTATTTATTGCATGACCAATTTCTTTGGAATCTTAACCTTATATTATTTTTTATTATCTTACACACTTAATTAAGTTTATTTAAAATGCATGAATGGAATTGTCCCTAAAAATGCACATCACGACACTGATAATGACGAAGATGTTGATGAAAATGATGATGATGATGAGGAGGAGGACTTCTCAATAATTAACACACTGATAAAAGGCGAAATTTAAACTTTGTATTACAACATGCAAAATGCTATTGTACCTGAACAAAACGAACTGCGCTGATGACACTTAAAAGCCCAAAGAACGGCAACTCCCGACGGGAAAAAGAAACAAAATGCATCAGTCTTGGAATAACTTTTCCATCATAGCACCGTTCTTTTATTATATTTTTCAAGCATTTGTCTTCGTACTGATACAGTGCCGGTGGTGTATCTAGACTGACCCAGTTAAACAAGATGTCTGCAGATGTGTTGCTGCACGAGAGTGTTGCTCGAAGTCTTTGGTTGCAGTCCACGTTTGTTTCCCGGGTCATGTTGCAACTAAAGAGCGCAACTTTGGGGTCAAACGAGTTCGGAAATGGTGCACAGCGTCGATTGCTTTTGGTTGGAGTTACTGTGGTACTCGATAAACTTGGCGAACCATTCATAATGTTACTGGAAGATGGGATGGATTCTGTGAAACGAAGAGAAACAACAAATATTGTGCACAACTCAAAGCGACCCTGAAGCATTGATAACTATTATTTAATTGATATTCTGTTTGAATGATGATTTGTTTTTACTTTCTTCATTTGGAATATGTGTAAGGAGGTTCAGTGTTTAAGTAGTTTAAGCAGGTTTGTCTCTTTATTATGAGTTAAATATTTCTCTCTAGATATATTTTTGCCTAAATCTATACTTGAATTCCAAATACCCGATTTCAAGGCCAATGTAGGGAAGAGAGATACAATAAGTATTTTAAATTTTCAGAGTACACAGTGGTTTTGTTTGAACTATGTATATATATAAATCTTTAGAAAACTAATTTTCAGCATTCTCTCTCTCTCTCTCCCATCTCTCTTCGTCTCTCACTGTTACATCTCTGTCTCTGTCTCTCTGTCTCTCTGTCTGTCTGTCTGTCTCTCTCTTCTATCTTATCCATCCGTCTGTCCGTCTGTCTATCTTTCTATCTATCTATCTATCTATCTATCTATCTATCTATCTATCTATCTATCTATCTATCTATCTATCTATCTATCTATCTATCTATTCACTCTGTCTGCATTATATTGCTCTGTCATTCACTACACAATTGATAGATAAATAGAGAGACAGACGGCTGGCCAGATGGATGAATGAATGGATGATTTGATATACACATATAAAGAGACAAGTAGAGAGGGGAAGAAAATATGTCTATTATTAGGTAGAGAGATAAACGTACAATAGTACAATTTAGTTTTATATCTGAGAGCGCACAATTATACACACACATGTCCTTGCGGGGTACAAAGAAATCTTATGATTAAAATTTTCATCATTACAACAATCTCCTTTTCTTCAAAGTGTAATTTAAATCTAAGACATTTATCTAAATAAACAACATTAATATGATTTTTTTTCTGCTGGAGAGTTCAGACACGGCCACATGGTGCTCGTTTCTCAGTTATTCTATCTAACCACTATAAAACCAATATCATTTTGCTTTTGAATATTTATTTTATCCCACGAATACATACGGAATACACCCAGCCGAATAAACGAAATTTATTTATAGCATATTTCTTGTATTTCAGATAATAAACACGTAATTTAAGTTATATTTGTTTCCTTTACTAGAATGTATCATTGGTTTTCTTTCTCTATTTTTGTTATTAAGAATAATTATTGTCTTGAATAGAAAATGGTACATACGTTGTACATTTTCCAATTTCGGTGACGCGTTGCTTCGAGACTGTACAATCATTATGGAGTAGTGTGTAAGTCCTCCAATTCCTATTAATATCACAAACCAGAGAAAAGACATTCTGCACACCAGTTTTGCAGATTTTTCCATTTCCAGCCTGAAACTTAAATTGTTTTCATCGACAAAGAATTGTAACTAATACATCGTAGTTGAATGAAAAAAATGTGTGTATGATATTTGAATATTTCAACATTGTATGCACTCATAAACATATTAAACATTTATAAAAGTTTTTGCATATTGTACATACTGGTAACATTGAGACAATAATCCTCGTGAACGTTGTGTATTGGAAATAAATTATACAAAATGTATTCTTATACACATCTCTCCCTCACTTCTTTCTTTCAAGATCTCTTTTGATGTCTCCATGTTTCTTCACTTACTTTCTCTCGTTCTCTCTCTCGCTCTCCCTCTGTCTCTCAGTTTCTCTGTCTTTTTGTCTCTCCCTGTCTTTCTTTCTGTCTCTCTGCCGCCTAGCTATTTATCAGTCACTTGACTTATGATGATAAAGAAACAAAGAAAATGAGATGGCCCAAACATTCAATACAACAAACCCAAATATTTCTCTGTGTTAAAACATTTAAGAGTACATACTGACAATAAAGGAGATCTAGTAGTAATCAAAAGCATCCAGAAGTCACCACACAATATTACAGGCTGCAACGGGCATGCTAAAGTTTGGGCTTCATGTGCAGATTTCGTAATAATAAAAGAAGTCTTAAAACTATTATCTGATATGTGTATCAATAAAATGATTGTAACAGTTTAGAAGTCTATTGTAAATTATTACATCCGTTTAATGTACTAAGGCATGTTGTAGAAACGTAATTAATGCAGGTACCCAGGTTTAGTTGCTTGCTTTTTGCGGGTAAATGAAAATTTCTTAGCAATCATGTCTCTGTGTTGTATTAAGCAGTGAAACCAAGCAATCAATTAAATGACAATGCAATCACTAATATATAAACCTGCTGCAGTTCGCACTTTATGTTTTATTAACTAATTCTTTGAAAGCTGAACAAATTCATAACACAATACACCGTTAAAACTAACATATTAAGATAACAAGAAAAATACTGTAATGGTGTACTCAGTCAACGAGAACAATAATACACTAAATTCGAGAGAGGAACACACACTGACACACATACCAACAACTACATAAGAGAACTGCATAAGATTGTGAAATATATAGGAACGATTGTTTAATAGTATATAATACCATTACTAATTATTTGTTTGCAATCTCCTTTTAACTGTTTTCTAGACAAAATGTGTGTCATGTTCATAGTCTCTACAAAATCATTATAAATAAAACTAAATACTTTGTGTGAAGCAGTTTATTTCTTTCGTCATTTGATATGATTTGCAATAATTGAAGCTGTAAACAACAACAAACAACAAAAAGAAAATTCATTATATAAAGGCCATACATTATTGCTGCGTTCTTCAGATGCAACGTGTGGCTGGACGTTTGTGCAAGACGATTCCTTAAAGCGGACAATACTATATTCTAGTCGCATGTAATCATACCTGTTTGAACTTGATCGCACAGTTTTGACGAACGCATTAATTTATGCTTGAGAAGAATGCCTCTTGTTGTCTACCTCCCAAGACACCTGGTAAACGTAATCACATTCCTGAAGAGACGTTAGGATTATAAAAAGTACAGATCATAATTTTCTTTCTAGACATTACTGAGCTTTTATTTATACAATATACGATATACAATGGAACTCTTTCTACCGGATTTCTGAATATTTCATGTGCATAAATGTGGAATGCGACGGTCAATAAATATTTCAGCAAATTAGCAGATGACTAAAACAAACAAAACTAGTCTTTCTCCATTCTCAATCAATTGCCGCTCCAATCAGAAGAAATATTCAGCTGATCGAGGGGTACATCAGTACTCAGGGTACAACTTTGTAAAAGCAAGAGGCTGGTAGTGAAAGCCACAAAGTGAATAAATGATAGCAACAATCACTAGCAAATATTCATTTTAAGCTCTTTTTGTTTTTATAGTGAGTTTGTTTATGAAAAACAGTTACTTCTTTGTTCACTTTTTCGTAAACGAAGATGTTTGGCGTTGGCTTTGAGCAGACGTTCGGTACATCTGTTCTACAGACTTTGAGAAAGCCAATGACGATCGCTGCGGATATTCATTTTGTTCTAACTTCCGGTGAACTGAGCTTTGGTACAGGAAGTCGAAATTAATATATCCAGATCCCTATCAACAAATGTTAGTTAATTTCACTGGGAAAAATGTTATAATAGTTATAGTCTGGTTGAGCTTCTTTACATAAAGTTTGAAATATACACACTGAAATAATTATAATATGTTGCAGATTTGCGTTTCTATGTTATATCAACGTTCCTGAGAACATAACAGCAACAACATATTGATAATGCCAGCAAAGCAGCAGAAATGAACTTGTGATATGAGAAACTTCTTGCAGTAATGTCACACAATTTCAAAACATTGTACAGTACCACATATTATTCAAGCACTATTTAATAAAACACAAAACCACCTATTTTGTATATTTCCACTCTCAATCTATACTCTCATTATTCATATCTCATTATTCACACACACACACACACACACACACACACACACACACACACACACACACACACACACACACACACACACACACACACACTTAAATGGTAATTTCAGTTATTTTTATTATGCTCATTGTTGACATTTATCTCCCTTATCTGTTCACACGTTCTAACTTGTGTTAACGATTAAATGCATAAAGACAGAATACTAGAGGAAAATTGGCTTACATTATTTGCAATAAGATAAAGTCATTTTACATTAATTATTTCTTCAAAGAATAAAAAGTCATTTGAAGAGTTTCCTTTCATTCCGTGTGTCCCTAATGCAATAAAGTATAAACCAGTTTAGACACTTAATAAAAATAATGCAACATTACAAACACGTAATTTTATATATTGTCTTGCCTAACTATTAAGTATTTTGAAAATATGTTTGTCAGCTCATTGTATTGTAATAAATCAAATAGATTATTTGTATTTTCTGCTACGCTGACATATATTGCTTGATCTCTTCATGTATTTTTCTGTACAAATTGCCACAAAGTTGTATTGCAGATTATCACACATAAGAGCGCAACAAAGTGGAAATTAATTCAGGTATTATTTGACTGAACTCTCTTACGATTACGAAACGAAATTTTTTAAAATGCTTTAAAACTCATTTTCCTGTGAATTTCAGAATTTGAATTATGTATTATTTCGTATGTTGCACGCACTGGTGCAGAAACTATGTAATACATAAAGTTAATTTTAATTACGTTTTAATTATATACAAAATGATTTGTTTCTAAAAATACCACATGCCAAACATTTTCGTTTTCATAATACTGGGCAACATCAAATTTGCTGTCTAAATTTTTTTGACGGATTTATGACAGTTTTATTGTGCTGGATCCAAAAGTGACATCGCTTTTGTTCAATCCAGTGAACTTTATGATCTATTTTTTATCAAAATGTTGATCTATTGCCACACAGGAATAAACAAAAAAAAATACATATAGATTTCAAAGTGTACGCAGGGACGTAGAATGCACAGTGTCTTTTGTGTTGATGAAAATTAAAATGAGAATGAACACTAACAATACGACATATGCTTTGATTTCCGGAAGTTGTAAACTCATATTTACCGTTTCTTAGTTGCAATGAAACTGATGTTGCAACTTAATAATGCGTTCAGTGTATTCTGTTCGAAATCAACGCAAAATGATTTACCTTGTACGTGTTATCCTGTGTAACTAGTGTTTCCAGTTTGATAACTCTCTCTCTCCCTCGTGCGGTACTGCATTCAGAATGCAAATTTGTCAGGTGCAAACCTGCACTTTACAACCAATATCCTGCAAGTTACAACCTGTACCATTTTAGCAAGACCAAATCATTAAATAAGTAATGAGGGTGCCTTAAAATGTATTAAAATGTATCTACTGATAGTGTGACATTGAGTTTCTGAGGTGAAACTATTTCGCGCCCATTGCACTAAGACAAAGCGTTCATGTGTGTGTGTGTGTGTGTGTGTGTGTGTGTGTGTGTGTGTGTGTGTGTGTGTGTGTGTGTGTGTTTGTGTCTGTGTCTGTGTCAGTCAACATGAATGCAGGTAGGCGGTGACTTACACACAGGTGACAGTGGTAGCGATGTAAATATCATATCACTCAGGCGACCGAGCTATGCTGCGATAGCAGAGCATGACGAGAGAGCGGATAAACAGATTTGTGTGGAGTGGCGCGTCAGGTACTTTGTTGTAGGAAGAAATACACTGCGTTGTCGTTACATTTTGCGAACTACTTTCTTTTCTGTCAATTACATGCTCAGTTTAGCTCAAGTGCACTATTTTTTTAATTAATTAATTGACGAGTACATTCTTTTTTATCCGCCCTATCAGACTAGTTTATTCAAATCAAAAATTCATATTTATTCACATTTATTTCATTCATATGTGACATGTTTTTCTTCTTTAATCAAAAAGGAAAAATGTAAAAATATTTTTGTGAATTGTGAGTCTGTTCCCATAACTTGTATCAATATATTTTGCAGCATTTTCCTTTCATGAATTTTAAATTGCGAACATTATACATAATCGTCATCACCCGATAGTTTATAAAGTCAAAGTATTAAAAAGAAGAAATAAATAATACTAGAAATAAGCAATGTACTACGATCAGAAATATATATGGGGAAAAGGTTTCATTTGAGGCATCAAACTGTATTCCTGTTTAACTACATTTTTGTATTTCTGAAAAAAATTACCTGGAAAGCTAAAACAGTATGTCCTTTTAGTAAGAATACTTTCAATCTGTGATGGAGTAAATGTGCTTGTTCCAATTTTTAAATTAAATTATTATATAGTTTGATAAATATCACCGTGACATTACTTTCGGGTACTGTGTTTGATGATATTTTGTAAGTACCAGAGTTAAAAATAAGAACTCAGGTAAAGAATATTCTAGAACTTGACGATGTAATCCGAACCAGTCCAGAGTGTAAGAGTAATTTTTGCTATCCTTTAGTTTGAGATTTACAAATAATGAATGAGCCAATGAGCAGACACCGAAAATTACCGGTTGAAGTAAGTTCTAAGTATTTTAATTACTTTGAGTTTAATGATTGTTAGCTTAAAGGTGATTGTCTGATTACCTGATTGTCTGAGAGAGAGAATGGACTTAGAAGTATTTTGTATACTTCGGTATTGATCTATTAATTATATTTGTAATTTAATGTAAGGATGTACTCTCTGAAAAGACTATTATTTCTACTTGTATGTAATATGTTAAACACATGACTCACTCACTCACCCACTCATTCACTCACTCAAACATTTAACATTAAAAATAAAAGTACTGATGTAATATGTAAAACTGTTTTGTGGCTCTAGAAGACCCAACATTAGGTTTCACATATAGCATAGTACTTGTTTAAAACCTTCATAATATCAATATTGAATCCCAGAAAACTGTCTATCTATCTATCTATCTATCTATCTATCTATCTATCTATCTATCTATCTATCTATCTATCTATCTATCTATCTATCTATCTATCTATCTATCTATCTATCTATCTATCTATCTATTTATCTGTCTGTCTGTCTATCTGTCTATCTATTTAAAAGTCTGTCTGTATGTCTATCTATCTATCTACTGTGATTACTTCATGATCATTAGTGTTTCAGCTATTTATCCTTGTAGATGAATCCAGTATAATGTAAGATGACCATAACCATGATACATTATCAATTGTTCATTATTCAACACTTGTTTACCGGCTGACGATTGCTGCGCGTGAGGACCTCCTAAAATTAAAATGACAAGAAACTGTCTGGAATTCTTATTAAAGTATCGTTTTGTCTGGATGATTTCAATAAATGAACACAACAATTATTTACTGCTTCGCGGGGAAAAAAGTTACAAGTAAAACATAAAATAATATTCGCTTTGTCTTGTCTGTTCACTTACCATCCGATACAGAGTTTAATAAATATGAGAAATGGTGCATATATGACTTGTTTTCAGAGAACATTGAAATCTCGCTTTTGAAAAGGAATCATTTTATCAGGAAATAGGGGTGAAGATTATGTATTACATTTACTAATGTGTGAAACGGTGTAATTCACGCCAAACACTTTTAAACTATTGAGGAGAAACATTGTAGATAATAACTGTAAGATAGATTAATCCGACCATGTCGACCATGTGTGATGTCATTTTTGTATAACAGCAATCTAGAACAGTCGTAACGAAGCTGTACATGAATCCAATGTAAACATTAAAGACGTACAATATTTTCATGGTCATCTCGCTCGCTCGGTCTAGTACTGGTGAACCGAACAGCACCCAGCATTATCACTTGTTACATTAGACTAGAGGACACGGCAAGTTTACCTGCGCCTCGGTGCACGTATTCTGCACAGCCAGTGATCATAAGCTCGTTCGCTCAATGTCTCAAATAGATGGGCCGAATGCCTCAACTAGCTTTCCAGTTCTGGAGTGCAAATTGCTGGCCTGCCCAATCAGTGAACGTATCGCTGTGTCGCTAGTGTTATTTTGTACTGGGTGTAGTTACTGTGAGTGAAGACTGTAAACAAGACCATCTCGCAAGTAAATTTGTCTTTGCTTATATTTTCTTATAGCTTAGTATTTCGTAGTTTAAAGTAGTCATGTCCATTATTTACTCTTAAAATAGCAACAAAAACAGCACCCTTCGTTCTGTCATTCTTTCTGAATATACTAAGGCAATCTGTGAACAAATTAATCATTATTGTGCACTCCACTTAGTTAATACGCAACTGGGATGTGTGTTTGTTGTGTGTGTTGTGTGTGTGTGTGTGTGTGTGTGTGTGTGTGTGTGTGTGTGTGTGTGTGTGTTTGCGTGTGTGTGTGTTTGTGTGTGAGCACATGCCCTAAATTAGCCACTCTATAAGAGATGGTGTGTCTTCCATATTTGTATGTTTCTTTTCCATTTCCAACGTTAACTCTTTATATTGCTGCAGAAAAATTTTTCGTCCACCAATAAGCTGCTTTTCCAAGTTTATTACTGGCAGATCCAGAATATGATTTTCAATTGCTTATCGTCTCTCACGCTTTCTCTCGAAAACAAAATAAAAGGACCTGGCCTTGTTTTGTGTTTGCAGTAAGTAATGCATAAGTAAGATTATATAAATTTTTCGAAATTTTATATGAATGATATTAGCGGGCCTGGTCAAGTGGCATAAAGACATACTGTAAATTAATGTATTTTAATGAATTTTAATTATTATTAGATGACAGTGGCCAGCAGAAGTCACAATTTTGCAGATGCGTTCTTTAGTTTGAAATAATAATTTGTAAAGTCGATAAAACAATATTCTTAAATTTGTTTTCCTGAAAGGACACGACTATTTTTGTCTTCCAAAAGGAATTTGCTGCACGTTGCGTAAAATTACTATTATTTTATAGACCAAAACAACATAATTTCTTCTTTCCGAAGAAATAAAATTCTTAAAATTATTAAGTGTTGACAATCGTGATTTGTGACTGTTAAATGTAAATTTTGCTTGGATCAGGTACAAAAACGTGCCATTGAATAGTGTCGCATGTGGTCTCCCACAAGGAGTACATGATTCAGAATTTATTATTATTCATCGATGCGGCAATGACGGGTTGATAATACTAACATCTGATTTATGATTTCATATTTTTGTAATACACCGTTTGTGTCTTCGAATCATCTTGCAGATCTGGCCGCTCATTCTACAATTTGACGTAGCAAAATGGCTGAACAACCTACCACAGCGAAAGCAGGTATGCTTGACCTACACAATGTGACTGTTTCGCTCCCTTTTCAGTACTTCCGTATTCATATAGTGTTAATATTTCAACATATAACACCTATATTAGTATTCAGTACAAGAATGGGTTAAATATGTAATAAATTGATATTTTAACTCTGTCATAACCTTTTAAAATTAAAATAGTAAATAATTAAAAAAATTAAAATATTAATTCAAGAATTAATTCATTGTTTTCTTTATGGCTGTCTTCTGTTACACACACGATACTAACATTCATAGTGACATTTACCCACCAATGTCCGCATAAACACTCATATGTATACAAACACACACGCACACACACACACACACACACACACACACACACAATATCTGTCTGTCTGTCTGTCTGTCTGTCTGTCTGTCTGTCTGTCTGTCTGTCTGTCTCTCTCTCTCTCTCTCTCTCTCTCTCTCTCTCTCTCTCTCTCTCTCTCTCTCTCTCTCTGTTTGACTCCAAAATTTAAAACAGTATATTTGATAGCAATTACTCAGGAAATAGTATATTTTATATCGTGTATGAATGGGTATAATTGTTGACAGGAGAGGAAAATAAAGCTTGTTTTTTTATATAATTGCACGTTTTGGGGTGGGGTGGTAGCAGTGATTTAATTGCAGGTATTAAGAATTAAAGAATTGAAATTGGTATGGATATCCAACTGGGGTTTTGGAATGCATGAAAGAACAGTGCCCCTTACGTAACTATTTCCTGAATAAGAAAGGGGAACATGGTAGCATGCACACGTGTGATGTAAAAGACGAAGCACCTTAAATATTTATTTATGAACTGAGAATTGCACACACAAAAAAAGGAACATATATTGAAGGTGGCAGCATGAAATGGCTATATCTTTTGCCGTCTTGCCCGCGGCGACGTTTTTATTTGACTTCTATTTTTCTCATCGACAGAGACGGGTCCGAGATGTTCATTGGACCCACTGACAAACGCACATATGTGTGCCCGTATACAGATGTATAATAGTAAAAGGGCACTGCTTGCTTTTTATGTTGTTCAGGGGAGGTAACTGCAGAGAAAGTTTGAGTCTTCAAGTAACAAGCCTTGAATTTAAATTTATGGAGTGGGGGAAAAACACATTTTAAATGTAATTCCATTTTGTATTTTCCTTTTGAATTTACTTAATTTTATTGTTTGTTTTTTTTACACTGTTTAGACTGAGAGACAGAAAAAAAAACTTAATGGATAATTATATACACATTCATTTAGTACTGCAGACATATTGTATGCCACGGGCGCTATGGCTTCATTGTAAGTTTGTACAGACTCTACTTAGTTTAGCTTTCATTGTTAGAATAGTAAAATATAAAGGTTTTTTTTAAATATTATTTCAGGATCATGGTGTTAGGAAATTATACCTACGTATTCTTGACGCTGTAGTATAAAACCGATAGATATTAAATTTATTTCTAGTACTTTTTTCTTCGAGTTTCATGCTAGTGTTGATGCAGAAAGGGAATTGAAAATTTATGACAATGTTGCATATTATACTTTCAGTTTTCAAATAATTCATGGTGTGTACATGCATAGATCTTCCCTTTACCAATTTTTTTATATGTATTTTTAAAAAACCGTCACAGAAATTGAAATAGATTTGTTATTGTTGAGGCAAGGCGAGCAAAATTTTCACTTAATTAACAGTTATATAATAGAGCAAATGTAGGTACATATTTAACTCCTCCTTCAGGGTAATATTTCATAGATGCGGTGATATGGAACGTCCAAAATAAATATAATTAGTCTTTACTTCATTATTGAAAGAGTAAAAATTAATAGAAAATGATAAACTTTTTTTTTAGAAAGAGGGGATTAAATATTCAACAAATTATCTGCTTTCCTTTTATAAACATTTTGAAACTACTGCAATTCTCAAGCGTGTACTGAATAAATATGTTTGTTTTATTTATTGCCACAAACATTATATTAACTTTGTTCCCACTATTGTAGCTTCTGTTTCAGTCATTATAACCGGAAATAACTATTACTATATAGTGTGTATCTCAGTTGGTTAGAGCAATTAATACATACTTTTAACCGAAATAACTATCAGCTGCATTGTGTGTCTCCACTGTTCAAAACTTCCTTTTCTTAGGTGGGCGGTTCATGAAGGTGGTCAGTCTGTTCCTGCTCACCCCACAATACGCCATTCTCATCCTCACCATGCGCTACGTCTGTACACGTCCTGGACCCATGTTTGTGACGTCAACAACGGTTTTCCTTGCTGAAATCGTCAAAACAGTTGCTTGTATTTTGTTGGTACTCGTCCAGGAATGTAGCATCAAAGGTTGGGCACGTCACCTTTACGACAATCTTATCTGTCGACCCAGAGACTTCGCTCTAGTGTGCGTGCCGTCACTTCTCTTTGTCGTTCAAAATAATTTGGTCTTTGTGGCCGTCTCCAACCTTGATGTCGCAACATTTCAGGTAAAGTAATAACACCTGTGACTTTTACTATTAATCGCTTTCCATTAATTTTTTAAAGTGAACAGAATTCCACGCATGCATTCAATTAAGCAATGGAACCAGTTTTTCTTTCTGTTATTTATTGTTTATTATAATACAATTTACGTATTACTAGTTTCACATCAATGAACACTTCCTCACACATTTTCATTAGTGAATAAGCAAAAGAAGTTAATTTTTCACGCATCCCCTTATATTTAAGGAGGCGAGGGGGGGGGGGGGGGCGGGAGTCGGTCGATACTGTGCGATCGACCTGTTCTGATCGGGTCTCCAGACTAGTGAGGGAACCAAGTCTTCGCGGGGGGAAGGGATTACCCAGATCTTAGAACTCCTAATTCTCCACTCAAGATCTGGAGAGAAGGGAACATAACGTAGATAGTACCACAATACACTAATACTGCTCTCTTACAATTTCTAAACAATAACACTAAGTGTCATTGGTCTAGGAGGTCACTTACAATTTCTAAACAATAACACTAACTCTCATTGGTCTGAGAGGTCACTTACACTTGAGTTATTTATTAATCATCATCAGTAGAATACGTGTTCTTTAAAAAAAAATTTCAAGCCATTTATGCATGAACACATTTTTAAAATATTGTTTGAAAGGAACGCAAAATGACTAGGAATATTGTCTTACCAGTATGTCTTTTATTATAATTTATTTTCTGATTTCAATGCTTAGTTTTGATTAACTATGCACATGAATACTGAGCCATGTGCAAAAGTCTTAAATTTAAGGGTACGATACGAAATGTATATAGATTACAAATCGTCTTTATATGATACAGTTTACATCTGTGTAAATGTCGTTCCATGTTTATAAGAAACTTGTTTTACTTTATAAAATCGTGATAGGTTTGTAAGAAACAGGTTTTACTTTCACAAGTCATGACATCTTAATAAGAAGATTGTTTTGCCTTGTAAAAGTCGTAACATATTTTTATAAGAAACAATTTTACCTTGTAAAAGTCGTAACATATTTTTATAAGAAACAATTTTACCTTGTAAAAGTCGTAACATATTTTTATAAGAAACAAGTCTTAATTTGTAAAATATCGTAAAATAAAGTGAATACCTTTGTTTTTCTAAAGTAATGTGAATTATAATATATATCCGTTTATGATATTTTGTTTGTATTTGCTCTTTAACTATTGAATAGCACATTTCTCTTGTTGTGCATTCTTTTTTTAATGTTATTAAAGTGGAAAGTGGACAGTAAGTACAATTATGTTGAACAGTTTTAAGGGAAAAACGTTTTTGCAACGTAAAGTGAGACAATATTGAAGTAACATACAAGAAAATAAAGTATTTTAAAAAGAATGTTTACTTATGGTTTCGAAATTATCTTCAGTGGAAATTTATATGTTTTCTTGCAATTTACATACCTATTTTTTTTCGCAAACAAAAACATAAGTTTCGCGAGTTAGGAAAATTTAAACCATTTGCTAATAGCCCCTTTATGAAACATTTTCAAGTGCAGAAATATTGCTTTAGTAACGTACACTTCCAGTGGAGAATAATAAGACCTTACACATCTAGCTATTGGAGATTTAGTCACGCACTATGTGACCTTACAAACAACTCTCATATTTTGTGGAAGTACTTTCCAACTAATGCAAACGCTAGATTATGCACGGCCTGCGAATTACAACTAGAGAGGAACTCTGAAAGTAGAAATACTCTGTAAACTATACACCGATATTCTTAGTCCACATTCTTTCACAGGGTGATGCCCCCCTTTTTTTAATTATATCTCATACAACTTACGTTTACTGATTTGTCCAATGTGCGCGCTACATGACTTGTGAATCCGCCAAAATATAAATTTATCAAAACCTCTGAAGCTGTCACAGACTTGCGACCTTAAATAATTTCAAGTACATGGTACCCGATTTAGATAGACTATTAACAGTTTTGTTCTTTTACCTACAAAGTCATCACAATTAATACTGCATCACAATTCCATTAAATTCAAACTAAAGTTCGCTTTTAATTTCAATTCCATATATGAGTGAGTTTAATATGTATTGCCACTTTTTGAAATAATAATGCTAATGGATTTAATTATGTTGCAATGTAGGAGCTGGTGATCATATGTACACGTTATTACCTACGTTCATTTTCCACATTAAATTAAAGTGTCTTATTTGCTACATTAATTTTAAACATTATATTAAAGTGTCTTATTTGCTACATTAATTTTAAACATTATATTAAAGTGTCTTATTTGCTACATTAATTTTAAACATTATATTAAAGGGGCTTATTTGCTACATTAATTTTAAACATTATATTAAAGGGGCTTATTTGCTACATTAATTTTAAACATTATATTAAAGTGTCTTATTTGCTACATTAATTTTAAACATTATATTAAAGGGGCTTATTTGCTACATTAATTTTAAACATTATATTAAAGGGGCTTATTTGCTACATTAATTTTAAACATTATATTAAAGGGGCTTATTTGCTACATTAATTTTAAACATTATATTAAAGGGGCTTATTTGCTACATTAATTTTAAACATTATATTAAAGGGGCTTATTTGCTACATTAATTTTAAACATTATATTAAAGGGACTTATTTGCTACATTATATTTTCTTCATTATAGAAAAAGGGCTTATTTTCTACATTCATTTTCCACATTATATTAAAGTGGCTTATTTGCTATATTCATTTTCAACATTATAGTAAAGGGGCTTATTGCTATATTCATTTTCCACAGAGTGATTCAATTGTCTCCATGCAAAGGGAAATGCAATTAAGCGAACAATGCCGTATGTATTAAGGCGAGTTCGCCGTGAGTGAGAGAGACACATCTGCATGAGTTTTCAAAGAAAAGGCAACCATACGGAGCGTGTTTTGTTAATAAAGTGACAATTTGATTTTTAAAAAAATGTAGCCATCTTCCCAACATATGGAGACTTTTGAATCTATGCATGCATAGTGGAAACTAAAAACAATTAAATATTTTTTTTAATATTTGCAATTAGCAATTACTTGAGTGCTTTTTTTTTAATTGCTTTTTTAAAAGAAACATTACTTTTCCCTTAATTTTAATATGTTTATCGTGCAGGTGACTTATCAGTTAAAGATCCTGACGACTGCCATGTTTACCGTGCTGTTGTTGGGCAAGCGGCTCAGTCGCGCCCAGTGGGTTGCACTTCTACTCCTATTTGTAGGCGTATCAGTCATACAGGTTTTGAATATAATTGGTGTTACAATACATAGAATCTATCATCTATCTGTCTATCTATCTATCTATTTATCTATCTATCTATCTATCTATCTATTTATCTATCTATCTATATATCTATCTATCTATCTATCTATCTATCTGTCTATCTATCTGTCTATCTATCTATCCATCCATCTATCTATCCATCTATCTATCTATCTATCTATCTGTCTATCTATAAACCTATCTATCTATCTATCTATCTATCTATCTAGCCCAAGTGCTGACACTTATGCTTGTATAATCAAGAAAAATAAAGTCGTTGAAATGAACTTAATTTCAACCGCTTAAGTACATATCTTGTATAATTATTCTTTTAGGCTTGTTCATGTTTCGTACACTTGTTTCAAGTAAGCACAAAATATTTCTTTTTCTCTGTGTGTCTGTGTCTGTCTTTGTGCGCATGCGTGTATGTGATCGTGCTACAGGTCGAACAGTCTAAATCACCCCTAGACAAGAAAGGCACGCCTGTAACAGAAAACATCCGTGTGCGTGGTGTTGCAGCTGTGGTAGCGTGCTGCTGTCTCTCTGGGTTTGCCAACGTCTTCTTCGAGAAGCTGCTGAAAGATGGCAAGCAGTCGGTGTGGCTACGCAACATACAACTAGGGGCGTCCGGTTCGGTGCTCGGGGCATTAACTGTCTGGATCAATGATGGCTCCAAACTGCGTGCTCAGGTGAAACAAAAGAAATAGTGCATTAGAACAATACTTTAAATGCTCTATTTCCCTCTAGGGCAAAAGCGAATAAGATCAAAATATACCACGAACTGACATTTTGGCAATATTCATTCCTACATTTCGACCACATTTCATGTTTGTCAACAGGGATTTTTCTATGGTTTCGACTGGATGGTATGGATTGTAGTCGGTATGCAGGCTTTCGGCGGGTTACTGGTTGCAGCAGTCATCAAGTACGCAGACAACATTCTGAAGGGATTCTCAACAGCGGGTTCCATTCTTCTTTCGTGCGTAGCATCTGTGTACATCTTTGATTTTAAAGTACGTTACTAAGCAATTTAAGATATCCATTGATATTAAATTTCTTTACGAAAGAAACTAACCTAACTTTTAAATGTTTTCCAAATACAATATTCTCATCAGATTTGCATTTCCCCATGTCTGACACTAAGGCAATTAATTTATGAAGACTATTTTAATTTTGGCGCTAACGAAGAACGAAATATCTATGTGTTAAGTTTAAACAGTTCAGAATTACTAATCTCCGCGTTCAAAGTTAGCTCTGCCCTCCATGGTTGGTTGTGAAGAAAGTTCAATTAAATAAATATATACAAATAATAAATAAAGATTCATTTGCTAAGATTTGATTTTATAAAAGAAAACTAAAATTCAGCTATTGTTTAAAACATAGATTCCCTTGAAAAGAAGAAAATTCAATAAATTTTTGGATTGTTGGTTAATTTATTAACTATTCGTTGAGATGCGACAAAGACCAAAGTTGTATTCTACGTCTTTGACGTCACACGTCTAATCTATAAGTAAAGGGACGTAATTTTAGTTGTTATTAACTTCACGAGGTTTTACGAAAATTATTTTCAAAAACTTTGCTAGTGAAATTATCACAATGCGGTTAAGGATTTGATAGAGGCACGTATATTTTGTTTCAGGCCCGAATTACTAGTAAAGGGGAGTAATTTTTAGTAATCATTCACGTGCAGTTTGAAGTCTCTCACATTATTGAAATATCTTTCTCTGAAAAGAGCTTTTACTACATATATGATTACAAAATACATTTTAAGAAACATGAGCTGCATAAATCATGGAAACTAGATACACTTTACTTCTGAGACAGAGAAACATAAGGCAGTCTGACTAGATAAACTTTACTTGTGAGACAGAGAAACATAGGGCAGTCTGATTCAAAAATAAACTTTACTTGTGAGACAGAGAAACATAAGGCAGTCTGACTGGATAAACTTTACTTGTGAGACAGAGAAACATAAGGCAGTCTGACTAGATAAACTTTACTTGTGAGACAGAGAAACATAGGGCAGTCTGATTCAAAAATAAACTTTACTTGTGAGACAGAGAAACATAAGGCAGTCTGACTGGATAAACTTTACTTGTGAGACAGAGAAACATAAGGCAGTCTGACTAGATAAACTTTACTTGTGAGACAGAGAAATCGCTTCAATAGTATTTATATCAAACAGAAATATTACTGGAATGATAAATGAGAAAGTAAGACTGGCATTAAAATAAAATATAACACAATTTTATACACACAGGATTTCGAAGGCAAGTTAAGGTTTACGACTGTAAAATGAATTATATAAAACACCTTTTTACTGCTAGTATAATAGGAAATGTTAAACTGATTTGTATATAGGTCAGACAACTACAGTACAATTATTGTCAAGCGTTAAATTTCTTCAGATCCTTATCCCAAAGATTGATAGACAGACAAATAGAGGGATAGAAGGATAGGTGTGTGGATGGATGGATGGACGGACGGATAAATAAATAAATAAATAAATAGTTTTGATGGATGGATGTGTAGAATGATATATAACAAAAGATAGATAGATAGATAGATAGATAGATAGATAGATAGATAGATAGATAGATACATATATTTTCCGAATGCATAATTTAAAAAATAATAATTTATTTTTTTTCAAACGATGCTTTGATTTTGTGTTAATTCACTTATGTTCATTTGAAATGATAAAACATAGGGTAACAGCTGGATTGTAATCTTGTGATCTGTAGCCATAATTTCAATTTGTGCACGGAAGCATTAAAACGATATTTGCATTTTATTTTTATCAACAATGTAATTTGGCTGCCATGCTAGCAGTACATTATGCTATGTATGCCACCAACTGTCTTATGTTTTTGTAGGCCACATGATAAGCTTTCCTAATTAGTATAGTTTGGTGTACACATTCTTTACAATTAGTCATCAATTGCTTTTTAAACTTAAAACAAAAATGCCGCGGTACGGTGCTGAGCCTATGAAAAAACTTAGTTAGTGAGCTAACATCTATTGAGGAAAATAAATACAAGAAGCTAATTAAAGAAACAACAGTTGTGCATTTATGATGATAATGTGGTAATTTTATTTGTAAAAGGTGACCTTGAAACGATGATGTTATTCGCGGCCTCGGATGCTGTTATGCACAGATAAAAAATAAAGAAAATAAACGATGCACATTTTTGTATATATGCATCCACGAATGAGGGACACATTCCTGATATTTTAAAGGTGTGTCGTGTTCTAGTTTATTTAAAATTTAATGTTAAACATCTTTGAATTAATTAACTTTGATTACATACAATGAAAGTAACATATTATTTTAAGTTTGCCGCAAGTACTCAGGTAAATTTGATTGTACAAATATTTTATTTAGAAGAAAGATTTGGCAGATGAGGAAAATACACTTAATCTTCATTTGTTGCTTTAGACAGATTTGTAGTTGTTGATGCTCCTTGACCATATACATTATCTGTTGCAGGTGAGTCCTGAGTTCGTCATTGGAACAACGCTGGTCATGATAGCTGTGTACCTGTACAGTGTGTTCCCGGCCCCTCAACCAGCTTTGGAGATCGTAGTGCAGCCTGAAGAGTTACCGAACGGCAGCTTGAGGACTGAATCAAAACGCCCCACTCCAGTAGCACCGAACCCGACAGTTGTCCCCATTCGTACCGAGATTAGATCTAAGCACTAGCGTTCTCATCAACTTGTATGAACAAATAACTTTAATGTGTTTTTTCTTCTTCAGTACGCGGGTCGAACGCTAACCAAATGGAAATGGAGTGTGAATCTTCTTCAGACATATTATGTTGAATGCTAGTGATGTGTAACGTATCAAAAGATAAGGTGCTCATGAAAAAAATTCGATTTATTCACTACCAAGTAGGAATGCATAACGAAAACATTCATTCCTGAGGAAAATATTTGAGGTGAATTTTAGATGCAAGAATATTTTCAGTGTAAAGAAGACATTTTACATTGCACAAATATTTCAGTGTAAAGAAGACACTTTACATTGAAAAAATATTTTCACTGTAACGAGGACATTTTACATTGCAAACATATTTTCACTGTAAAGTAGATATTTTACATTGCAAAATATTTTCACTGTAAGGAGGACATTTTACATTGCAAACATATTTTCACAGTAAAGAAGACATTTTACATTGCAAAAATATTTTCACTGTAAAGAAGACACTTTACATTTACTTTTACATTGACTTCGTGCTGTGTCATGTTTGCAAAGTAAACCAAGAAAGTTCATATTTGAATCTAAGAGCTCATTTACATCGACATATCCTTATTTCATTTAATAAAGTTCCGTTATTGGTGATGCAGTAATACAAGTTGCTGGAAGATATGTATTTCGTATTTAAATGATAACTGGAATACAAAGTAAAATTTGTGTGTACTTTGAATCTTACCTACACGTTCATAGATAGATAGATAGATAGATGGATGGATGGATGGATGGATAGATAGATATGTAGATATATGTAGATAGATAGATAGATATATAGATAGATGGATGGATGGATGGATATATATGATCTGTATTTGTAGGACCAGGGATGCATGTAGTCGCTGAATGAGAGGTACAGTCAATAAACTGGCATTTTACTCGTGCAACCGATACACCGGACTCAGTACAATACACCTACACGATGGTAATAGTCAATATTTTAATACTGTTGATCTTTGACGTATATAAAATGGTAATTGTGGTAAATTGTATTATAAATGTGTTTTGCTGTGAAAAGTCCGACTGCTGTTTTTCTGTGATATTCTTCCCTACAATTTTGTTATCTCTGATTGTCTTCCTGTGGGTTTTTCCCCTACACCGACTTCTGGCAATATGGAATTCACATTCTTTCCAGTGGTCTACCGGCTTACATTGTAGATCTACCTAATATGATATTCCACCAGAGTCTCAACTTGTAATCAAAAGAAGAACTGCCACAACAGCGTTCAATCATGAAAAGCATTTTCTCACATCCCTTGTACTCTTACCGAAAGTTTAAAATGCATGACTAACGAAATACATGTATTTAGTTATACTCGGAGTAATTGGATCAGTCCTTGTCCGAATGTGAAATATAATACTAGTAATGCTGAAGACTTAAACTAGGTCATGAAAGGCTGAAGTGCGCGATTAACCAAACACATATTCAGAGTAATTGGATCGGTCCTTGTCCGAACGTGAAATATAATACTAGTAACTCTGAAGACTTAAACTAGGTCATGAAAGAAAACATAAAGATACCAAATGAAAACTTAAACATGCCAAGGTTTTCTTGCTTAGAACATGTCATAAATAATCGCTACAAAGGACTGCAAATGAACGTTTATTGAAGAAAAACAGTTTAATATTTGAAAAATATCAACAAGAAGCAATGTGAAAGGGGTAGACATCTTTGGTGTGCAAGATTATTTTTTTACTATTTCAAATTTACAATTGGTGTATGCTTACTGAAAGAGAAGTATATGTTTGGTGTGGAGTATATACTAATTTCGGGGAGTATATGCTTTCCTGGAAGTGTAATAAACACATTTATATTGTGTAACTATATAATTCCAGGAAATGGTAACTTTAAATCCAATAAAAACACATCTTTTGAAATGAGTGATTGCATTTGGTGTAGTTCGTATTGACGGTTCATTAATAGAATCGCCTACTATAAATTCTATTTCGGATATTTGACTCACACTGGTTTGCATTTAATGTTATATCGAGTACTTGGAATATTCTATCCAATCAGTATTAGATAGAGAAATAGGTGTCGCATTCTTCATTGTGATTTGTGTACTTCACAAGTGCCTGTATAGTGAGAGGTGTGATTTCGTTTCACCGGACATGGCAATCATTCACTTGCTTACTGTCGTATTCTTTTCACCAGATAAGCACCCATTTCAAAATTTAAAATCGCATACCTTTCACCAGAGAACAGCAGCTATGTCATCTAACAATAATTGCAAATATATCCACGCTCAATACTCTTTGGGCAAAATAATTTAATTGTTCATAATTTATGGTTTTAAAAAATTTCCATTAAAAAAGTGTCTTGTGAGTCTGTCAGAATATATTAAGCAAATTATGCAGAATTATAGAACACTTTTTTTTTATAATTCTTAATTGTTAACTTATTAATCATTTATACTGTCTATATAATGTATGAGGAGACTTCCGTTAAGCAATTAGGCTTCGCTGATGCAACAAACTTGTTTACGTGTTAGAGAAATGCGAGACAGGCCAAAAGCGAATAAAGGGTCGTTAGCCGGATACGAGACGCCCATATTTGGTCACTTGCGTTCCATACTGTGAAGTAGTGTTGATCTGCTGGCTGACCTCGATTCATTCATATATACACCTGAATGAATCGAATTCGTCAGGTGCGTAGACATTCGTATACAGTGCCCATTGTCCAGAGGGTAGTTGGATCGCGTCCACCATTTTGACCGCACATAACTTCACATAGTGGTAAAATTAATTGGCTTTTCTGAATTGTGTATCATAAAATTATTTTATCATTTTATTATAAATATTGTGTAAAATATTTATGTGATTGCTAAATGATTGTTAAACGATTGTGATATATTTTCTTACAGCACCTAAGTAACATTAGCGATTGTTACATTTGTAAAATGATCAAATAACTACTTGTATGTAGTCATATTCCAGCTGTTAATTGTTACCAAGGGAAAGCTCTAACGATAGTTAACACATGTTGCATGAACCACGATCTAAATTGTATTGTAATGGATAAACTATATATTACAAAGATAAATCATTTATTTATTTCATTGATTTGGAACTATGAATTAGCTAAATCTGATTAGTGAAGTTTGTAAAGAGTAATCTATTGCTGTTGCCACAAAGACCATATCATTGCTTATTACGACACAAAACTATAAGATGATATTATTCATTTACAGCCGGTCTGATGTCTGCGAGCCAGGGAACCTAAAGTCCAGAGAAAGACTAAAACCAGAGGAACTCCAACCTGACATCTTCAAAACTGGAGACATTGTCCGAGTCTACGCCCAAGTGCCATAAGCCGACAGTGGAAAGGCCAGTTAGAAGATATTCGCTGTGTGACGTCAGAACCGCATCAGTCGATCGATGACAAAAAACATATTCAACTATTTCAAAGACTCTAAGTTAAGTCATTGCGTTCCAATGAAGGACAGAACTAGCCAATCTCGTGTATAAGCGATTCGAGCCGAGTAATAGATACTCTAGTAATCGCGAATCACAAACATTCATTCATATTTTCATTAATTGAGTTGTTATTAAATTTATTGTTATCTTACCCGTTGTTACATAATTGTTTGTAGCACGACTGGAAGTATCAACTAACTGTGGCGAGTCGTAATAAAGGGATAAAGAATCATAAATCTTAATTTATAAATAAGGGGATAACATTGTTAGTAGAGGCAAGTGAACTGATTTATCTAGCGAGGTGTCATGAGTAATTACCTGAATACCTTGGCATTTTCGTGGTGGATATGTCAGGCCGTCTGGCTGTCGCTATTGTTATAAATTATTCAATAAACCAATATTGATAACTGGAATCTAAAATAGGGCAGAGTCGTTAAACCTAGACCGGGCATGTGACAGATTCATGTAAAGACAATCAATCAATAGTTTCAAATTTGCTCTCAGAAATATTTGGTGTGGGTACTTGGCCTCACCTCTGCATCTTTTTGTTCAAAGTCGAAGTCAAGAAAGTCTCATTCTTAGTTGAGATAGATTCACTCCATTAGACTTTCATGTCATGTGGAATATTTCAGAGTTTTGTTTTTGATATGCTAATATTTAATGTATATAGCCGACAATTTGCACCACGACAGACAGTTACGCAAGGGATAGGGTATTGTGTACACGTGCACGGGTACCTCGCTTGCTGGTACCTAACATATTGTGTGCGAATATCTTTAAGTCGTTATCATGACTATTCACACGATCAAACACCTGTTTAATCTCTACGTACACATAACAATATTATTAATAAAATCTACCATTCTCAGTGAGACAAGCAAAGACACAGGTGGTGTAGAAACACAACAAAAGGTTGTGTAAGCTATATTTTCCTACTTATAGCATTATATAATACTGATATCATCAGTATGCATGGGAAATATATCATAATAATCAATATAATATAATTCAGAAAAAGTAGGTAAGGAATCATTTACAACAATAGTTGGGCTGTTTATATTATTATAAAAATGAATAGTATTATTGTCTATTATTATTTTTTTAAGTTATTGTTATTTGTAATTTTAAATATTTGAAATCGATTCTTAGTAATACATTTAAATTTAAAATAAAGTATAATCACCTAAAGTACGAATCGGCTATTTGCAAAAATTTAAATCAAATAATGTATCAGTTAATAAAATAGTTCATATCAGTGATTTATAATTATTTTATTTTGCAAATGTGCCTGTGTTTAATTTATGTTATTGGTGATTATATTAATGAAATCATAACTCATAAGCATACACATACAAACTCGACCAACATTTGACATGCCTTGCGCCATCTACACACAGTCTCCAAGCACAATAACACACGTGTCTATATACGAGAGCAGAAATCGTGCAGAATCAGACTGAGCTTGAATTGAGCGCCCTCAGTATTCTGTTATTTCAAAGGTTATCAGCTATTACCTTAGTGGAGAGGTTTTCTTTCTTTTCTCATGTCTTCGATTAATGAGATCACGAATATATTCTCTTTCGAGATTTCTTCATTTAATACGTCTGCTGTCTAATTCATGGACGAATTGGCGTTTCATTGAGTGCAACTACCCGGGCCCTTTAATCTACTCGTCACTGTCTGTTACTGAACTTTTCGGTCAAACTGTTTGAAATGTTAATTCGTTTCATGAAACTACCTTTGCGCGATAGACTTCTGTCACGCTTTGTTACAATTGGTCTGGGGAATAGAATCTAATCATAAAGTAGATACACAGGTGAAGCTGCCGGAAACTTAGAGTTCTTATATATGTGAATGCTATTTGTAGCTGTCAGCTAACTAGAATGCAACTAGCATTCCATTGTATCAAGCTATATTTTATGCTTACTTAGTGCTTTTGGAACCGGCTTCAGGCATCTTCCTTAGTGATGGTAGCCTTCTCATCCTAACTCGTCCACCCCTGTTTCGTGATAGAGTCAGTCTTTCCTACCCGGGCTTTACTCAGTCAAGCGAGATGAATGATGCTCCAGTTACCTGGGACCTACGTGCTGATTAATGAAAGGGGTCAGGTGAAGAACATCTCGATTACTCTTGTCATTACCTTCCATAACAACGATTCCTTTCTAACTGTTTTGATTTTGCTAGTGCGCAAACGTCAAATTCATGCGAATTCATTCTTGACAAAACACAATATGAGAAAATAAATATAGCTATTTGTTAGACGAATATGCTTTAATCAATTTTCTGCATGTGGTGTGGATTAGGACAGAGATATTAACGTCATGAAAAAGGGGTTCGAAAGTGTCATACAGTCATTTTTACTACCATCACCGCTGTCATCTTCAAAATGTTATTGCATACCAAAATAAAATAACTTGCTATGATTTTGATGAAGCTCATCTTTGTTTATGTTATGGAAGGTTTTATTTGTAAACGCTAATGTTGGTCAGTCAATACAGAGTCTCGATTTTGACTGAAGCTCATAAAATTCAAGGACAGCGAATGGGCGGCTCATTCTACAACAATGCCATACAAACTTTACAATATCTTCCCGCAACTAGAGTTACACGTCGTAAACTCATTCTTCACCCCACACTACGGACACATCAAGAAAGACTTTTACTTAAAGAAATATAACTGGACGGAGTTATACGGGATCCATCTGTATTACCGTTTAAACAAAGAGTTTTTCAACGGAAGTATTGAAACCCAGAACTCATTCCTGGGCGAAATTACTCGGTATGTGTTGTATGGGAATAGTGAGCTGTGTTTTAATCAAACAGATGAACTAGAACCTCTGCGAATGAAAGTTTGATGAATGAACATTCACAGATAAATCGTTCGTGACAGTAACACATCATGTTATGAATATGTACGAGCGTACACATTTTATATTATTACAGTTTTTACTCTGAACTCTCTCTCTCTCTCTCTCCTCTCTCTCTCTCTCTCTCTCTCTCTCTCTCTCTCTCTCTCTCTCTCTCTCTCTCTCTCTCTCTCTCTTTATTTATCTGTCTTTGAATAATTGTCGATAATAAAACAATATTTAGTACAGGGGATAATTAAAAATCTTATATTAGTTGCTGTACTTATTGTCACTTAAGTAGCGTTGTGCAAATTATTTTGTGTATGTCATCTACAATTTGTTGTTTATATTGAATGAATTATGATTTTAATTATTGTCTGCTTCTTTCGGTGCAAAGAGAAATTTAGTTTTACAGTATGTGCAGATAAGAATTTATTTAATTTTATTCTCTATTATCTTAAGTTGCAGTTAATTCTAATTAAAATGATAATAACCAATTCGATAGTATTCGAAAGTTCAGTATTTGTTACTTTTGCATTGGATGAATATGCACGCGTGTGATTTTTAATTTTGAAGGCTGCTATTTCTAGGTGACTGTCTTTGATACACACTTTTAATACACTTTGTTGTGGTTATTATCTATGTTTACGTGCTTATAAAGTGTGCTGAAAAGCTTTTCAAGTTCTCGTCGTCTTCAGGCCAAAGTTTACTTATCTACTTTCATAATTTCTTTAAAGTGAGCAAACAGGGATTAGTTATTATGCCAGTGTCCTGAGCGCACAACAAACAAACAAACAAATATGTACATATGTTTAAATCGACATGTTGTCAACAGTCATCTACATAACTAAATTACACTTTCGCTTTCACCAACAAAATATTGTTATTACCCATTTGACCATCTCAATTGACAAACGCTGTGCTTATTAATAGCGGATATAATTTAAGAATACTATGTTGCCATTTTACATAAAGACTAAACAATGCTATCAGTAAAAGTAAACAAACGCTGTCTATTCTCTCTAGGGTATAGAATGGAATAGCCAAAATTCGCTTTTTTGTATCCCTTAGATAGATAGATAGATAGATAATTTAAAACGCATTACGTTGTAATATGTATGATTTTGGTATGTGTGAATATAGCACGACCATACAATGCACAATAGACAGGAAGAAATCCTCAACATTTTGTTTTAAAAAGAAACAAACTATTGCTACTAACTTATTTGTTTGCTTTCTTAACTCTCTTCTCTTGCCCTCTTTCTATCAGAAACCTTGTGTACACCCCATATATTCAGTTGACAATAGAGCGAACGCTACTATACCATCCAATGTTGAAACACGGCGTACCTTGCGCGTGCGCAATGAATATTTGGATCACTGCACACGTAGCGGTGGGCGGTAGCAATGTTTTATTTAACTTTACAACAGGGAGGAGTTTCAATTCACCTTCCTGGTTTGTCAACCAACTAGATTCAATGTTTGAACTGTATTTCGACTTAGCACTCTTTCGTGAGCGTCAGTAATTTTTAAATTATGTTGTCCCACACAATGATCAGATATACTGCTTCTTAATGGGCGTCTAGTTAATAGTAGAATATGGATGGCTATAAATATATAAATTACAGACCACAAGTGTTTATGTATTGAGCCACTTATCCCGTGTACGTGGTCAGTGCAAGCAACTTCATCAAAAGAATGCGTCTTTTGTTGCAAACTGTTATCGATCAGTGGCTTGTTGAAGACGAAGAACAGTGGAATGACGTAATCGGTTTTTGGTCCTCTGAGCACAATCTCTTCTTCAGCGTTTTTCCTAAATTTAACCATTGATAAGTGATTATGTTTATTAAATGATAAAGGAATTCATAAATAATAATCATAATAGAGGCAACGCACTATAGCGGCCAAAGTGAGGCAGGAGCCCCTTGGGAATGGTGTGGAGGATTTTTATTTTTTATTTGGTTTTCTTATGGCTGTGTTGCCTATTTTGATTGAATGAATTTAGGAGTATTTTCAAGGTGAATAGTGAGTCAGTGACTACTGGTACTGTGTTTTCTTTGTGCTTCGTCTTTCGCTACGAGATAAGCAGAGAACCTCGCGTGCTTAAGGTGGACTTAGGATGTTCAGTGTGCGCTGCTCGCCTCTCTCATTTGCCTGCCTACATGTGGTGATGGTTTCGGGCATGCAAGACAGCATGCGTGTCGGTGCTCTAGCTCACAATTTGCAATTCATTTGTGACTCTTCTAGCTGGTGGCAGTACCTTATCAACTCTGAAGGGCGTTTACAGTCCAAGACGGTGTGGGTTGGAGTGAGATTTCTACATTTGTGTATGCAAGTTGCAGATGTGTAGAGCTGTTTGTTTCTGTTCTTTTCCTGTTTCTCTCTTATACTCGTGTTATTAAAAGGAAAAACTCTTTGTATAATGAGAAAACAATGAGGTATATTTTTGCAATTATGTCTTTGATACGATAATTATTAGTGTGTGGTATTGTTTATATAGATTGTTAATTTTGTTTCCCACTTTCGTTTGTTCTTAATCGTTTAAATTATTCGTTTAAAGAGGAATGGGTTTAAAGTTTAAATAATGCAGTTTCAATCAGTATAGAAACAAGAAAGAGCAAATCTTAGGCATGTATCTGCAAAGTGTGATTAGAAAAAAGTTGTACTACTAAACTTTCTACTATTAATTACAAGTTGTACTACTAAACTTTCTACTATTAATTACAAGTTGTACTACTAAACTTTCTACTATTAATTACAAGTTGTACTACTAAACTTTCTACTATTAATTACAAGTTGTACTACTAAACTTTCTACTATTAATTACAAGTTGTACTACTAACATTTCTACTATTAATTACAAGTTGCATTCAAACATCTGACTAAAGAGCAGAAGAATACAGCACGTACTATCTGCTATTAATCTGACAAAGTGTTACATGGTAGAATTTGGGTGTACGCATAGCGTTGTCACCCAAGAATCCATTTCCTAACATCCAAGAAAAGAAAATTAAGGAACCAATGTCGTTTCTTAGTGGGAGGTAATCACGTTAAGTACGTGCGCTGTGAATCTTGCATGAGTTATCCCTTCACTAAGAATACATTTTGCTGGAGATATTGCTGGCTTATTATGTAGTCCAAAGCTCCTTATGTCATATACCAGAGCAACTTTAAAAGTAACTGCTAAAAATTACACATCCATCATATTACATCACACTATTGACAGAATATAGTGCCTGAACACATTACTGCAGTACTATATATACATATCTTCTTGAGTTAGCAATTGCAAGAATGCGCAATTTAGACTCAAGTTGTTAAATTGTAATTATTTCATCTAGACACCATACAGGGCAGTGTCAAGCAGACCTAGATATCACATGGATAATGCAGACGCAGACATATCGATCTCCAACCTTACACACACACACACACACACACACACACACACACACACATACACACACACACACACACACACACACACACACACACACACACACACAAACAAACAAATACACACACATACACACATACACACACATACACACACATACACACACACTCACACACACACACACACACTCACACTCACACACGCACGCACACACACACACACTCACACTCACACACGCTTGTCGTTTCCATATCATTTGGGGAAACGGCCATATAAAAAACGCTCAGACTCACTAAAAGGGTGCAACAAATTAATAGGTGACTTGACCTATTTCAGAAATTAATAAAATCAGGTAGGGCAAGAAATATGTTTTATACAATAAAATCACTCCTGGGGAAGAAAGGTGGTCAAACTCGAAGGAATAATGTCCACTATCAGTCATAAGAAAATGGTGTCCCACAAGGGGGTGTCATCGGTACATTGCTTTACTCCACAATGGTACCTAAACTAACACATACCATTACTAATCACAACACCCTGGGGCAGTTTGCAGATGACACATCACTATGGGGCAAAGTTAGATATAAAAAATGCCCTATGATCTGAAATCACGGGCATACCACAGATGCAAAAGAACCTCAATAACATAACCACCTGATTATAATACATAACAAACCACAATCCTTCGGATTGGATCACCGTCTCACAGTCCTAGAATTTGACAAAGTCTAAGGACTAGCGACCTACAATAATGCTTGGGAAGACCACGTAAATCCCTAAGCTTTAACCAGTTAAATAAAATAACACAATCAACTTTATGAACAAAATAATCTATCTAACAGTTAAAATCAGTATGTGCATAGAAAATAAAGTAAACAAACAAATAACATTATACACAACTAGATAAGGTAGAACAAACACCATAGAGTAGACATAGTCCCTCACCAAACTCCCAAACACCAACACCCCTCATAACCCATACTTACCACCCAAACCCCATACGTGAAATCAGCCTAGGCCGGATGAGCTCCCCATAAATTAAGTAGTTAACGAGGACTACAGTTGAAATTTGTGGTGATGTAATCTGTAAGAGCAGGAGAGGTTTGTGTTTTACGTTTTAATGTTTTAAATTAGTAAAGACGAATAAAGAAATATTTACACTATATTATGGGTATAGATACCAATTATACAAGTCCTTTTAAAACAAATAAGTATGTTGCGCTACAGTAGGAGTAATGTGTGGTGTATGTAAATATTTTATTTTATATCTCTGTCTGCATGCTCTGGTTATAATTGCATTGCGTAATAAACGATATAAACATCTATAATTGCATTCTTCCATACGTAAATCACATAAAATAAATTTATTACATTTGCTCGTAATTACACTTTTGCCACATTAAACTGTGATAAATGCTTTCCTAACTAAAACATCAGTTAATTGCCAATAATTGAGTTAAGCCAGCATTGTGCATTAACGTTTTAAACTGATGTTATTCATTGCGTAAAAAAAAACTTTATTGAAACGATATACGTTTTTAAGCCAGGCACACCCGTTCAGTTCTATAAAACACATTATTATTGATTGAATGATGATAATAGCGTTCACTAGATTCACCATAAACATTCTTTATATTTAACAGCAGTAAAATCCACGGATATTATGGCAAATAACATTCTGTACTATCATAACGTGATCAAGTGGCACGGTATCCCGTATAGGACGGTACATTAGAGATGCTTGTTGATTGGCCGGCCGGCAAAATGGATATTACATCCGGTAACATTGTCGCAATCGATACATTACACATACTCCATTGCTTAAGTTATATGTACTCTTTATATCTTATCCCTACTTGATTCCAATTCCACCTTTACCAAGAAGATAGAAAACTCCGCCAAAAGAAAAAAAACCAAAAGAAGCCAACAAGAAATGCCAAGAAAATAAGACATCTTAGCAGTGCGTCACAAGAGTGCAACCTAAACAACCTAAATAATACACCACTGAAGTGTGTACCCACCAAGTATAGATTTGGCATCGTACTAGAGTGCACTTGCTACAGTAACTTGCACGCATTTACAACATACAGCAACACACGTGTTCACTCACCAGACAGATAGACAGTTATAGGTCCCAACACGACCAAGTCACACAAATTACGTCAATGCATGTGTGTAACCGACGGTTTGATTCAAAACCCGGATGTAGAAAGATGTTATAAAACAAACGCAAAACAATGCAATGGTTGGAACAATAAACATACAAACACTAGGCAAACGATGATATAACATACAGTGTTCATTCAAATATGTGAACACTCGTTGATAAGAGTCTCTAAATGTAGCCTTTCCAACTGTAATTTGCCGTGTTTTATTTCTGTCATGGGAGGATAAGTGTTCAGTATGTTATCACTCTGGGACAAATACTTCGAAAACCACTGTAGTTAAACAGAAATGTCTTATCGGACATGTGACAAATCTTTGATTTAGACTGGTAGTCAATATAAAACCCGTTTGTGAAATGTAGCAGGCAGCCTTTTACCACAGCAAGTCCAATCAGGATCCAAATTATGTATACATATATATAAGAGTGTTTCAAAAGAAACTCCATCTCTGATGAAGAATCTTGATAGTCTCACATTAAATAATATGAAATTTTATTTCCTTCTCTGTACAGTAATCAGAGTCAATAATGACGTCACTTTATTCAGCAGGCTGATACGTAAGACTGTGGGTGACGTAATAAAAGTATCCAGATCGATTAATATGCAGATATTACATTAGCTAAGACAAAGACAATCTCAGAGCAAAAAAGGAAAACGAGGCTTGTTGTTTTAATTGAACAATCGAGAGTATCTTTTAAAAAATAGCACACGTCACTTATTTAGTGAAAGATGTTTCTTGAGCATTGTGTATTGGACACCAATGACCCACCATCTATCTCCAAGTATTCGTTTGATCTCCCCTGGGAAGTAAAATAGACATTAAAGTTTTAGATTTAAACAAATCATTTACATATATATTTCTGTTGCAGGTTTTCTACTATCATCTCTACAAATAGAATACTAAATAATTAATATTTAACAAATATATTTATTTAAAACAAATTAAATATATAGTTTCATAATCCTGCAACATTTTAAAACTTCTGTTTATATACTTATGTATCTATGAAGATTGGTTGCATTCTCTCTACGATTACACAAACCCAAATCATTGGAATGATCTCCCCTGGGAAGAAAAATAGACGTTAAAGTTTTAGACTTCAATTAATCCTTTTATATAGATATTTCTTTTTCAGGCTTTTCAATTGTGTTGTGAAAATTACAGATGTATGTACAAAAGCGATTACTTTATATTTATCTTCTCATCTTTGTACTACTAACGACCCTTCTCACTTAGGTGTTCGAGAAAAAATATTTTTCAACCGTACAGTCGTATTTTGCGTCTTGAAGAGGTGTCGTCGTATGTCATCATACTGACATTGGAGAAGGATGATGATGAAGTGGCCATCATGTGACAAGACCCTTAAAGAATGAAGTAATCATTTCATCTGTCTTTCTGACTTTATTCAGAAGCACTGTTGTGTGTTTCTGTGTGCGTGTTTGTATGTACGTAAGACACATAATTTTATATGCATTTATTTATGTAACCTGCTGGCAAAGGTTTGTGTAAATGTAGACAAGAAAGACACTGTCAAACCTCAGTTATTAATTTGTTAGAAAATTATATTTTCTTATTTTGAGTGTTGCCATTTCATTGTTATGCTGCAATATTGCACCTAGGATTATGGCCTTCACACTTCATAAAACTTAGCAAGACTCTCAGCAAAGACATTGGCCTGAATTAAAAATAAAGAAAATGCTCCCCCCTCCCAACATACGTATTAATATTAAACGCGTGAGTGTAAATATTATAAGAATAGTATTTATCAAGAGAAATACATATTAATTGATTCACATTTGATGTAAATGTTATAAGAATCTATTTATTTATTAAGGGATATGAACAATTATGGATTCATATATGATGTAAATATTTCCAACTATGAAATTCTATGTTCAAACAGATAGTCTCGTAGTCACGAAGTAGTCACAAACACAATAATCAAATATATAACATAGGGCATTCAACCAAAACAATTATGATATTGTATCAATTACAAAACTCTGTACAATCCAGATTTAAAATTTCTTATTTTGATAGAAGAGGCTTTTCCCAGTAATTGGTTTAGAGAATATTATATTGACACTTCATATTGTCTCCCTTGTAAAATACTGATAGTACAGTTGTACTTCTACACTCTAGAGTAATACCAGTTCAATAGTTCAGGTTTCTCTTTGTTCTTCTACACTGCTAGCAGTTTAATTGTTTATCTTCTAAGAATAAGATATGATCACTTACTCTTATAAATACTAATAGTCATTTGCCTTCCTCTATAAAGTACTAATATCCAGGACTTAGAATGCAAGCAGGTTTTCACAAAAATACTAACTTGACTTTCATACAATGTTTGTGAAAGAGTAGAACAGAAGTTTAAATGCATAGTGAAAATTTGAGAGGCTTATACATTAGAATGACTTCACCTGCCGTATTTAGAGGAGTGGGTTTTGCCCTTTTATCAACAATGCATGAGCTGTCTGGCTGACATTTGCCCTTCAGTGTTAAAGAGGCAAAAAACGCATGGATTATGGCAGCAGTGCTCTGCAGAAAATTTAAGGATATACGTATGACATAGTAGTGGCAAGGGAAATCACTGTGACAAAGAAGAGAAAGTATTTTGTCGTAGTTTAGACCAGAAGGAAGAAAATGCTAATGAAGAAGTAGAAAGCTTTGAAGCACTGACGAAAAATACATGACGCATGTAAGAATATTCTATAGAGATAATTAATTAAATACCTCCACACCTTCTCTCTTAGAATGGTCACACAATTGTGTACGTGTAACTATATATAAAAATTCAAGCAATGAATTTCCCAAGTGTGAATGAAAACTACATTTCAGAATCTTCTAATATGTGGAAATAGAATTAAAAAGTTTCACGAGCGTGAAACATACAATTACATAACTCTGGAGTATGAACATTTCACACAGAAAATATATACATTGCAAGATATGCAAATAACTAATTTTCAACTAGAGAATTTTCTGAGTATGAAAAATTCAACTAGTGAGTGACTTGGCATATGCAATGGCATGGAGTCACATTTTTCTTATAGTGTTCAGCTGCATGTAAGGTGGTGCTCCACTCCAAAAGATCACATGTTCCACTAGACAACAACTTCTTGTCCTACGTACGAGGTGACCACATGACTGAAATTGGAATGCGTTCTGCTATTTATATAACGATTAATGTCTTCTAACAAGCATTCTGATTCTTCGGATAAATTGTTGGCTATTTTCTTCAGTGTCGACGTCAAATGGTCTTGTCTCTTGTAAGGTTTTAAACGTCTTATTTTCTTCTGTATCGATGCATAGAGTTGAGATATTAATTAGTTGTTGTTATATCACTTGTAGTTCGAAGGGTTTAGACGAAGAAAATTGCATGATCGATTTCTTCTGGTCCAGGAGATGATGTTCAGTGATAACATCTGGATGGTGTTTAAGCCAGAGTTCAAGCAGATATGTTATGTCTTCTTACTGTTGGTTGTGTTTATTTTAGGATGCAGTTCTTCGTAATGTTTTCCCCCGAGGCTAACTCTGCCGAGATCTCGTTGGCGTTCCACCAGTTCATTTTGGGGAATATTACACTGTGATTTTTGATTGTCTATCGCAAAATTAGTTAATCAGGGAAATGTCTGATTCGGCATAGAATCAAGGTTTGCTTTCTCCATCTTAAATAGTATGGGTATGGGTACAGTTTAGAGGGAGTCTTTTCGCTCCTCTGAAAGTCCATAGATATGGTTTCAAGCTGTCATATGACTGGTCGACATTAACAAGGTAAAATATCTTTCTGCTCCTCCTCCTCCTCCTCCACATCATCATCATCATCATCATCATCATCATCATCATCATCATCATCACCATCATCATTATTATATTCAATAGTATATTGATTTCCGTATTGACCTAAGAACACTCATTTCTTAATCACAGGGAAGAAATGTGTCGATCAATTGCAACATCATTGCCCTTACGAGGGAGATCATTAATAATGTTCGGATCACTTCTAACCTCTATTGTTGTCCTTTGGATCCTGCAAAATAAAGGTATTCTTCATTTAACAAAACTGACTGCTATATCTCCATGTAATTACTGCCATATCACCATGTAATTATATATTTTCCTCACTCTTTTAATTTTGTTTGAAATGTTATATTCATTTGTTTCTCTTCTGTATTTTGCCTTTCTCTTTCATGCCTGAATGTGAGGTATTTTCTATTCAGTATTGTAAATTAATTTTAATCTTTATACATCATTTTAGCTGCTCTATTCCCAAGTAATTAAACATTTATATAATTTATTCTTAAATGTTAATTTTATCTCTGCATTTCATCATTTGTGTATGTCTTCAAGGATGTTAGAATATAAACATGTCAAAATAAACATACGTAAAAGATTCAGAAACCTTTGAAATATAGCATATTATCATTTAAAAGTTTATCTAAATACAATGGGAACAATATTATTACTACTACTACTTCTTTTACTACTATTATTACTATTACTACTACTACTACTATTACTACTACTACAACTACTACTATTACTACTACTACAACTACTACTATTACTACTACTACTACTACTACTACTACTACTACCACTAGTACTACTAATATCAACCCTATTGCTGCTGCTGCTGCTGCTACAACTACTACTATGACTAAAGAAAAGTTACTAACAGCGAGACAAATTGCAACTATAACGTTTTCCTTTATACTTGTTTCTTAATTTGTATCAGCTCTTATGCAATACATCAAGAGTGCAACAGTTGATCTAGTGGAGAATGGGAAAAAATATCAGCTGCTCTTCAAAACTCACACTACCATTAATAACCCACATACTTATAAATATGTTTCTACACATCTTGAGAACAATTCAGTCTTATTTGATTGTAACTGGACACACACGACAATGAATATCAGCGATCAAAGACTTTGTGCATCACTTTCCTGCAAAAGTCGAGTTCCAGACATCATTTTCCAGTTGGTTAGCAACGATAAACAACCATCGCAATATGAACACAACGACGTGTGTTTGGACTCCGTTATCAAAAGCAAATGTCACAATGGAACCAACATCCCCAAGGTCGTCCATTTTGTGAACTTTGGGCGCCGTGAGTTTCTGTACAGCGGAATGTTAAGTGTCATCAGTGCATTTCGGTTTGTTCAGGTAAGAATTGTGAAAGTATTGTTCACACACTTTAGTAACTTTTGCAGACACCTGACATCATTATATATTGTACTATTGTTGCTCGCACCATTACGCTCTATACAGTTTAGACATTATTTGTTCTCCTAGTACATCTATGCTCTATATACACATTATTTGTTCTCCTAGTACATCTATGCTCTATATACATTATTTGTTCTCTTAGTATATCTAAGCTATATATCAACACTTGAAATAACGGTTATTAAAGCGGAGATGCGAACTATTATTTGCTCACTTTTAGTGTTGTAATGCATTTAAACTTCAGCATTGTATTTCTGAAAATGAAAGAATCCCATTCAGAAAACCCAAGCTACCGAGTGACGAAAGTGACGTATAAAATGAACAAAGCTTACTACGTAGTAGTTCAATAGTACGTAGCAACCGGTGTTTATAATTAATATAATACACGATTATCTGGGTCATTTCATTAATATTGCCTTTTAACAAGGAAACAGAATAGCAATCTTTGATCCAATCAATGCCACAATTGACGAAGAGGGTATACTAATGACAGTTTATAATAAAACCCTGTGGACATATTTAGGCCTCCAAGCATTCACAGTTATTTAAGAATAGACTATTGTTTTTAATAAAATTAAAATGCACTACATTAACTTTAAATGTATGATGACAGAATTAGTGACTTTATTTAAAGAACTTTTGAATGAAAACTTAAGCTTTATAAAACAAAAAGACTATTTATTATGTCAAAAGAGTACAATGGATTCTTTAAAATTACATTTCAAATGGATATATTATTGTAGTTTGTGCTGTTTTAAAATGTGAAACATATCTATCTATCTATCCATCCATCCACCCACCCACCCATCCATCCATCCATCCATCATCTATCTATCTATCTATCTATCTATCTATCTGGACTTGTGCTACACTCACATCAATAGTACAAACAACACTGTCTCTTTACACATTTAACTTTTAGTACTTGTTCTTCTTATGTCCAATTAAACAATGCAGCCTTGCTTGATTTTGATACATGGCGATTACTTACCTTGGGGACGTTATTGGGACATTGTAGTAGCCAAAGTACCAAACATTCTGTTCATCCACCGCCAAAAGCCAACCTCCATCTTCGGTCACGAAATACGGGTCGTGGAACACAGTGCCGACGTCGCCCGTCTGGAGGCTGTTAGACGTAAGAATGAATTTCACTTGATAATTGGAAATGTCTTTCTCCCAGAATACTGCATTGCTTCATATACAACGCGATTACAATACATTTATGCGATACATTAGTGAATATTCTTGAATAAATGTTGTAGGCATACACACACATTTGTAGCAATCTATCCCTCTTTCTCTATCTCTCTATTTGTATCTTCATCTATAACTCTCTCTATCTTGAATTATATCTCTATTTCCAGTCATCCAACCAACTATCCATTCATCCAGCTGTCCATCCACCTACCTGCCTACATGACTAATTAAACTTATATCATACAATGTATCCGTCCGTCTATCTATCTATCTATCTATCTATCTATCTATCTATCTATCTATCTATCTATCTATCTATCTATCTATCTATCTATCTATCTATCTATCTATCAATCTATCTATACATACATCCATCCATCCACCCATCCATCCATCCATCCATCCATCCATCCATCTATCTATCTATCTATCTATCTATCTATCTATCTATCTATCTATCTATCTATCTATCTATCTATCTATCTATCTATCTATCTATCTATCTATCTATCTATTCAGACAGTGAGGGGGGAAATAGTGCGTATTTTACTATGCATGTGTGCTTATGTTTGTGTATATTGAATACATTCTAATCTGACCACTCATCCAACCATCTACTTATCTATACAATAATGAATAGGTTTAGAAATACATTACGAAACAAGTTAGTATATAGACAACTAAGAGTTAAAGTACATATCTATACAAATACGCCCCCCAAAATGAATAAATGAATAACTAATTTAAAAATTCGAAGCTGAAATTATCAGTAAACAATTTTTTTAATGTACTTTGATAAATAGCCAACGTGAATACGAGTATCAAAAGTTCTGGGAAATGGTACCTGTCATTTGATATACATATTAAATTTGTTTGTATAGTGTGTGTGTGTGTGTGTGTGTGTGTGTGTGTGTGTGTGTGTGTGTGTGTATGTGTGTGTGTAAGAGAGAGAGAAAGGGAGAGAGAGAGGGAGGGAGAATATTTAGATGTTTAAAATTATCTATTGTACTTATGTAACAGGATTCGGGGGTATCTATATGGATTTTGATCACGTAATCATAAATCCCTTAGACAAGCTTCTGAACTATTCTGTTGTGATGAGTGTGGAGGCTGAAGGCTTGGCAATTGGTAACGGCATGTTTCTGGGGAAACCAGGGGCCAAGTTCCTCGATATCTGGTACGACACTTACCAATCGTTTAACGATACGGAATGGGGCGCACACTCCGTCATCATGCCTTTCAAGCTAAATGAAATGTTCCCACATATTGGCCTCCATTTGGAGAAAAATCTTTTTAAGCCGTATGACCGGATTTCAATGCATCACATGTACAATGCAAATTACAACTGGACGATTCTGTATGGAGTTCATTTGTATGCCAGAGTAAATCTTTTTTATTTAAATGGGAAACTTGAAACTTTCAACTCATCCATGGGTGAGATTGTAAGGCGAATCCTTTATGGACATCATACGTCATGCATTTGAATAAACAATCTTAGGAAACATGTTCAGTAACCCATTATATTGATGTATACGTGAAAATGATTGTATGACACCGGCACGCCACTTAGTTAATGAAATGATTATTTTATTTAATTAATATTTCGTAACTAATTTCAAGTGATAAGAATGCTAATTTTATTTTATTAATGATCATCTAACAGACCCACCTCGTCTCTCACTTGGTGGATATTTTGGCTTTGTAAACGTTTCCTCTTTCCCACATCAATCAACGTTTATAGTCACACAAGATTTCCCAGAGTGGAAAACGTCTTACTAAAGGAGAAGACAAAGTCCGACTTTAATCTATATTTAGCAAGCCCTCATCCACCAACTTTCTTCTCCAAAATAAAAATATCAATATCGATATGTGTAAGAAGGTCAATAAATTTAAAAATAAGTGTATTACAAATCAACCATGAAATAGACAACTTGACTTGAATATTCCTTGAACCCACATTTGGATAACTATTTTGTCTCTCTCTACACATTTCATATATGTAATAATTAAAAAAAATATAATTACAGTTTTACAATGGAATCAATATAAATTGCAGGTTAATCTTATCAGAGAATAGAAATGGGGTTATTAGAGTTATATATGTAAATTTACATTACCTGGATTAAGCATTACTTCAACAGTCAATGTCACAGTGTCAAAATGTCCATGTGACAGCACTTGTTTCCTGCCTTATAAGTAGAAAATACTGATGGGTGTTTCTTCTGAACCAACCTGGTGCTTTCTTCTGCCATCAATTTCTTGAGTTGAACACAATCACAATGGTTCTTCAATGTACTGATGTACGTATCATCCCTTACTTTGGTAAATCATGTAGGGGTGTAGCCTACTCTCTTATGCTAACACACACAGCAACAGATGTTCCCAGGCTTTCCGGTCATATGACTCAAAACAGGCAAATGTACAGAGGGCAACTGTAACCATGAGATTTGAAGCTTGAAACTCAACACTCAAGACTTCAAGTCCAAGAAAGAAGAACGAAAAAGACACTTGTTCCCTGTAACATATAATCAAGGAGCAGGCCTAACTCTCCCGTTGGTCACAATATAACTTCACTTTATGTAACACATCATCCTCAAACTTACATTTCCTGCAACAGTATTCAATTTCATTATCCCCATGCACACGCAGTACAGTAAATACAATGTATCAAGCAATTTCACATATTAATACATCACATTAACAATATTAATAATAATTAATGCCTAAAATATATCCCTACATTTTGATAATATATGTCTGATCACGTGTTAGTTCATAGACCGACTATTATTATTCTTATAAATGAAATCCAGGCTAGAAAGAGGGTGTGTGTGTGTGTGTGTGTGTGTGTGTTTAAATGACTGCAGATTTGTTCATCTTGCCTTTACCTCTTGCTGTGGTTGCTGTGTTGGCGTTAAATGACTAATTGTCTGCATAAATATATAGTATTGTAACACAGTTGATAATATACCTTTTGCAGTTGTTAGCATATAACACATTCTTTCTTAGATTTTGGTTATTACATAATAATATTACGCTAACGGCTATTCACATTTCTTGCAATTGTATCATCAAGTGAATATCGAAGGATATGATGGCATACTTTATTAATAAATAATTATTATTTTTGTAATAGGGGCATTCAAATCATTAATAGCGAGTCACATACATACTAACGAAAGTATTGAAGTATAACTCACTCCTTGTGTGCGCGCGCATACCTGATTTTGTTATATTTATATCTGTATGTACGTATATGTATGCGTGTTGAGAGTTGATCTGTAAAAGTAGATTTATTTACCTTAAAAAATATTTTTACAAGTTACTATTTTTCCTTGCGTCTCTCTCTCTCTCTCTCTCTCTCTCTCTCTCTCTCTCTCTCTCTCTCTCTCTCTCTCTCTCTCTCTCTCTCTCTCACACACACACACACACACACACACTTACGCACACCATTACCCATATACTCATACAAACACACATCTTTCTATATTGCATAAAAATTCTATCTATCTATCTATCTATCTATCTATCTATCTATCTGTCTGTCTATCTGTCGGTGTGTGTATCTGTCTATCTATCTAACTATCTATGTATCTACCTATCTGTCTATCTAACTAGCTAGCTAGCTGTGTATCTAAAACATAAATGTGCATAATGTGAAATCACAGACAATATTAACTGATTAATTAGTGAAAATATGAGCTCTTCAAAACTTTTATTGTATACTACATCATCCACCATCCTGACTAGCGAGTACATTTAAAGAGTGAATAGACGGTCTGATAATAGACGGGAAACTGTTATACTGTACATTTATTAAAACAAGAAAACTAGAGTTGCAATAGCATGTTTTCCATGATAAGTCAAATATTGATCAACTTCTGCAAAAGCCACTCTTCGACTTCATAAGAGGGTAACATAATGCAACACTATTTAAAGATATTCTGAGATATATAACTGAAGTATTAGTCGATCACATTTAATGACGGACCGTTAGTTTGTATGATTTTGTTACAAACGTTTTATTGTAGCATCACTGTAATCTTTCCAAGACTCATACTTCTGTGTCCTATAACCAAGTTGTTCTGGTCAGTGTGGTTTGCACGTTAAAGCATTCCACAGCCTGCAGTTTTATAATAAACGTCCTCAGCCCTGATCCTAAAATTAAATGGAATGCAATCTACAATGATTTAATATCATGCTTTAAGGGGACGTAACGAACATATTCTTCAGTTTAAATATAATGCTCCATGAATTATCTCCCTGTCCACAGTTTGATACCTCTCGTTTTGCTTTCCTGCAAGTGCCCATAGATAAACCAGTTTCTGATAATAAGAGAATTTTACTTATTTTTTTAAACGATTTTATACTACTGGAATCTCTTCTCATTACAATATGTATTTTGTATTTTCTTTTAAATCAAAGAGTTCGTATGTTTTAATTATATAGTTTGTGATAATTCAAATTCTACTTAATGAAGAAATATGTAGTATATTTGTAATTATTTATAACCTAATTTTGTCTGTTATTCATATAATTTTAGCGAAAAGATATGTTTTAGTTAATGGAATCATCATGTTTGTACAGAGGCCAGAGTACGTTTTCTTAAGAGCCGAAAAGTTTGACATAGACTGAATCTGTGCTGTGGTCTCTAATCAACACGTCAGAAGTTCAAGAAGTGCTGGCGGTAACACTAAGACTCCAAAAGTGTGACTAAGTTTGAGAGTTAACATTGGGCAGGAGTATAAAAATTGGGAAAAAACTTTTAAAAGCAGTGAACACGAAAGTTAACTGAGAAAGAGAATTTATGAACTGGTTACACTTTATTCAGGGGAAAGTTAAAATATCTAAGGGCGACTTAAAGATGCTGTGAAATTGTAACTTTGAAATGTATGTTTTTATTATTGTTTTCTTCCTTCATTGCTTATTTTTCTTTAATAAATATTTTATTATTTTTATACTTGTCTAGCATCATTTCTTATCATCTTCACTTCGTGTAAAATTCATTATTTGTAGTCATATTAACTGTCTTTTATCCTGGTCTAATTATATGTGAGGAATTCATTCCTCTGGGGCCTTGAACGAGCTACAGGAAGTGGCTGACCTCAATTGCTGTGTTGTTCGTAGTATTGAGGGAAGTGTATATAAAATTGTTTGGAGTTCTATAAGGAGATTAATGCTTATAGTGCTAGAAGGAAATAGAGTATAATAGAGTATAGCATTAACCCAGTGTAACGTTGCGCTAAAATAAAAATATTAACGAGTGGTTAATTTATAGGAACGTGTAAGAATACCGCTTAGAAAAAAAGAGATTTGAAGCTACTTGTACGCTACTGGTGACGTAGTGAGTATTAAAACGTTTCTTTAACCTTTATGTATGAGAGTGTTTATTGATTTGTATTGCGGTCGATAGTGCTAAGGCACTGTAAAGAAACACGTACCTGTCGCTTTGTGAAATAGAAAGTCTCCTTAAATTAGCACACGAAATTGAACATGAAAAAGTTATCATAGAGATCAGGCAATTGGAGAAAAGAAACTGAAGATAATAGAGGTTATAAGAGGGAGCAGATTAACAAATATAAATATGTGGAGAGTAAAAAAAAATTCCGCTTGGAAAACAGAGCAAGAGAAAAATGAAAAATTTAATGGGGGAAAGACAACTTAAAGTATGACATGGAGAAGTTACTTATAGTGGCAACATTCAGACTAGCTGAAGTTAATGCAAAGAACGGAGGTGGTTCAGTCAGAACACATTCAAAAGAGGGGGGGAAGGGGAGAAGATACACATTTCTATGAGAGCCATTTCGTAAGAAGAAGTGACAAACCACTTGGCTTATGTTATTATGCACAAAATCAACAAAACCCAAGACATTTACAAGTTTGTTTTATGGCATCAGAGTTTCACTGTGTATAATAATTATAATCATTACATTTTGTAAAATTGACATGGGCACAAAACATGCGTCAATGAGTACATATCCTCTATTTATTTTCTCTAAAACTAAACCATTACTTCGTATTTTTACAGGGAAAGGAATAAATGAGAATCCCTAGGCTAATCTCCCCTGAGCCAATTCTTATATCTTATTGCTCTTGGGCACTTCACTGGCAAAGTTACAATATTGCGCTGAACTTAAACGAAGACCACAGATTGTGTGAGGTAAATATGTATCGATGTGCTCTATCTGACAGGGTTGCGTCCCGTGTCAAGAGTAAAGTATTTGAGTGTTTACAGCCTGTTAAATTGTATGTCCAGGTGCCAGGGCTCTCACGGTCTCACAATGTAACATACAACTTACACGTCCACAGTTATTTTTCAGCAGACGTTTCTAAATTTAGATTTATTTAAATGTTAACTACCGTAATAACATTATCTAATTAAACAGGAAATATTTAATTTCATAAAAGGGGTATTCCTCATAGGCAGGAAGTATTTCAGTCGTTTAAGACGTTTATATAAAGTATTTAAGTCGTTTATATAAACGGTAGCCTTGTTCGTACAGAGAGAAGGTGTCGTCAAAACCAGAGTGTGCTAGAAATTGTAAAGTAAATCTGCATTGAATAACTTTGGTTCCTTCTTTTACAAAAGACAAATCAATTGGTACTGGAGTAGAGAGAAGAGTACATTTCGGTTAAATGTTTAATAATATCGATACTATGTGAAGAACACTATTTTCTTTTGCTATTGTCAAATTTTAATTCTTCTCCATCAATTGCCAGTGTAAACGAGGACTGAAATAATGATGTTGAAATATTCCATTTTTTAAATGGAATGGAATGTGTACAGTAAATTGTATGTTTAGTAAAGATAATGTTGATCTATCGTGTGTATTTATTAAAAAATAGTACATTCACGTCCACTTGACTATACATTGCTGTTGCATAAAATCTGGTGACTTTGAACACTGTCTAGTCAAAGACAAATATTTAAACACTTTATTACAAGAATAACCTGCAAATACACACAACTGCATGCAAGAGAAGAACATTCAGAAAATATAACAGTATACTAGTATCATTAAAATGGTGTAACATTATATATTTTTATGCATAAAATAAAAATCATTAAATCAAAATTACATCTATAAGGAAATTCATTTAAATAGTTGACTATGAGCTGAATATTAAGCTTAGCTAAGATAAAACCGCACTCCTGAATAGTACAGCTGCAACGTCAAATCTGTAGGTTATCGTGACATTTGCTTTGTTTGCGAACTCGAGCTCATGACAAAGGGTTAGAGATAACACGACATGGAAAATATAAATTAAATGGAAATCATGTAAATAAAGATATGTGATAGGCTTTAAAAATATAATTAGAATTATTTTCCAACATGACTGCAGATCAATAATAAAATCAATCATGGAAATAAGAAGACGGTCAGTTAAGGAAGGTTCGTGATATGGCAAAAGTGTTTTAAAAGTTATACCCGATTTCTGCTAGATTTAAAGTGGCTCTCCGAAAGAATATATTCACTAACCCCAACGAACATTTTCTAATTACAAATCTAACTTCAGTGTTTTCAACTTGCATATTAAACTCAATATCACGATCAGTTGTCTCAGCAACAGAAATTGTACGTGCATAGCAAACTCAATATCACGCTCATTTGACTGTTCAAATGAACAACGTGTCAAGAGAAATTTGAAATTGCAAGACGTATTCAGCATAAATAAATAGACACAATGAACTGAGATGTTCTTAAATAAATGACAATGCAAACACTCGTTGTAATCTCAATACGTCTTTCAAGCTACATTTTTACTGCAGGAATTTTGATCTGATTAGCATTTATTCATAATGCCCAGCCCCTATCCGCGATTCTATCTTCGAAAGTATCGAAAATACGTGTAAATTGTTAAGAATACACATAAAAATAAATTTAATGAACTGTACAACCATAGGAAAACATATGTTATTGCACAGTGAAGTAAGATTTAAATAAAAATAGCATATGGTCTCACGCAACAATAATGAATCATTATGTTTAATATTATTATTTTATTGTTATATTATAATAAAAATTCTACTTTCCGTAATGGTATCCTAACCTAAAACCAAATTCTTATTAATAAAAAGGAACCAGGATCAAGAGAGATGAATAAAAGTATAACTTGACATGCACGCTCATTTTTTAAATCCGTTGTGACAATGTGGTGTTCATACGGGGTCTCAAGCCCACTGTCCATGATCAAGAGTTTCAAAGCAGTGTTCATTTTAAATAATATAACACATATAGATAGATATATATATATATATGTGTGTGTGTGTGTGTGTGTGTGTGTGTGTGTGTGTGTGTGTGTGTGTGTGTGTGTGTGTGTGTGTGTGTGTGTGTGAACGATTTAGTGTAGCAATTGCATTGCTTGCCAAACGTCAACATGCTCTCTTCATTTTTACATTTCATTTGTACTCAACAAACCCAGGACTTTCCATCCAAAGAAGTATTTTCTATTTTCTACGCTGGTTCGTTTATTTGAATTTTGTTTACGCATCTTTAATCTTAATGATAATAGTAATATGTAAGCGTAGACTTCATACATATTTAAATAATTTACTGAAGGAAAATATTTTTCAGCATAGTTATTATTTTCTCAAATGTCTAATTCAAGATAATAATATTCATCTAGAAAAATATTGGCCACACTTTAGTCCATTCGTCTTTCTTTCTTTCTTTATAGCATGTAAACTGTTCGTAAAAGATAAAAGTGAAAACTATTTTGTTATTTTTTTTTTATTATTGAAAACACTTCTATAACGGAAACATAATATCGTAAAATAAACAAATAAACAAATTAAACAAAATTTTAAAATATATACACAAACATGTGCCCTCCTTAGAGGTGTATATATTACAATTATAATAGCAAAAATATCAGTATCCGAACTATCTAATATCTTGTTTGTAGCGAGAGATGGGGTACAGTTCGAGAACGCTCTTCGACTTAATTTTATCATGTTTACTTGACATCAATTCTTCGACTTAAATTTATGATGTTAACTTGACATCAATTCTTCGACTTAAATTATCATGTTTACTTGACATCAATTCTTCGACTTAATTTTATCATGTTTTCTTGACATCAATTGTCGAATTTAATTTCATCATGTTTACTTGACATCAATTGTCGAATTTAATTTCATCATGTTTACTTGACATCTATTGTCGAATTTAATTTTATCATGCTTACTTGACATCAATTGTCGAATTTTGACACCACGAATCGAGCGTCATTTGATCGAGTATACAATTTGCCTCAAGTGATTCTAATTCTAAAAAAAACACAATTTTTGTTTTAACATGGCATTAGGCTATGTTGTTCCTTTCATAGACTTAAATACTCTGTTTAAATCATTTTCACTTGGACTACAAACGTGTTTAAATTTTACGAGACTTCGACTATATAACCATTGCAGCCACGATAATCGCCATTGAAAAGTGTCTCTCCCAGTAGTGGTATACCAATTTTCTTGAAATTTTATGTGCTTGTCATTCTTATAGTCCAGAGAGGGACTATAAATAATTTTCTGGTGTCTGTCGATATATCTTCTTGCATGTGTCTTGTCTTTGCTGTAGTTGTACTCGAAGCTGACCTTTGTCAAGACCAGTCATGTACACTAGATTTATCAGAACAATACATAGATTAGGTTTTGAGATTAAGTACGACGGACTAGTTAACATTCTTTTTTGGCACTATACAGGTATAAATTAAATCATGACAGTAAAGGTTTCTGATAACAATGACGCTTCGTAATTTGACTGATTATAGGGCATCATTTAGTCGATAATTTCTTTGTTCATAATAAAAACAGTCATTTTAACATCAGACAATTTCCATGTTATTTCCTGACTTAGAAACACACCTTATACGACTTGCTGAATTGCTTACCACAGAATTATGCGTATATGTTAGTACTGGCATTTTTAACGCAAGACAAAATAGATAGCATATTAAACGGTCTACTAGATTCTCAATTTCATTCCTGTTAAATCTACTACACTCTCAAGTTCACACCTATCAAATCTATTACACTCTCAAGTTCACTCCTATTAAATCTACTACACTTTCAAGTTCAATCATGTTAAATATACTACATTCTGAATTTCAATCCTATCAAATATACTACACTCACAAGTTCACTCCTGTTCACCGGCTGTCCAACTACTCACACTCAACGTTCTGAGGAAGCTTTGCACAGCTAAACGCCTCTAGTGAACATTTTACCTTTAGATCAGCCAGCAATACTATGCTTTAAAAATTTATACATTAAATGGCTTAGATACGATAATACGACAAACATCATTTGAATGAACAGTTCTCACCAATCAGATTGCATCAATCTGAAATATAAATACACAATTCTTGTACAACTCCTAACAGTATACTCGATGTATTAAATAAGAGTGTTGTTTTTTTAATATACTTGTCACAATGCTTTATTATGAACATATTCAAACTGGATTGCTATCACAAGTAGGAATGTCTTATACAGACGGATATACACATTTGTTTGACTTTATTAGTATAATTTAACTATGATGTAAATAGAATTCGCTGCTTATTAAATGTAATCAGTATTGTTATGTTGTAATTTAACAGTTATTTAACCGATAGCCATCCCCCCAAAAAATAATAAAAAAGAAATAATTTTCATAATGCAGTCTATTCTACTTTCTTGTGTTTATAACCATAGTGTCACCAATCCTCAGTGGACCTGCCACGCATTGCTACAACTGTTCTCCATTATGAACACACTTGCTGTAAAATAGCACACCCAACATGCGAAGACAGCAGCTGTGGCTATTGCACCAAAGACTGCACTGTTGATAGAGAAAACTTTACTGCCACAAAACATGTGGAAAATGACCACAAGCCAAAATCAAGGCACTTTCCTACAATGTCTGCATTCAAGTAAGCAACATAAATCAGTTTTAAGAGAGCCCCGTCACCAAGAGATACACTAATTGCAGAAGACTTAGCACCACGCCTTCTGTTTGTTCGCAATGAAGGACTTTGCCATACACAGCCTTTAACATAATTTAGGTATCCTTTCAGCCCGTGAAATAAACGCGTTACTTTGGCGTCAAGCTTGTTGATAGCGAACAGAGTGAGATTGTGATAGGATGTTTGTTTGTGAAAAACGTTTGGCATTTCAAGCCATTTCACATTAAATCTCTCACTCTTCCGACATTTTTAGTCATATTTTCACTCCATATGCATTTTTGAGATTTCTTCCAAATTGGAATATACAAAGGTATGAATTGTAAAAGAACATTTTCAATAATTTAACAATTAAAAAGAAGTAATTCTACTCAACAATATACTGAGTAAAGACAACTGAATCAATTACAGAAATAAAATTTAGAACAAGATAGTGAAACAAACAAAGATGAAACCAATTTTCTACTTAATCAAAATAGCTTTCTGTGGCTAAGTAAATTGGCCTAACCCTATTTCTAATCGTAAATGTTGTATAAGTTGTTAAATGTCAAAGTGGCCCGACCTTGTGCACTACTTGTGCTGACACTTGTATGTGTCTTTGTTGGAAAGTCCCTTTTAATATATAATTAGCGAGTCCACATCCACCCACTTTCTAATCCAACATACGGTTATAATATGTGTAAGAAAGTCAATAAATTTAACAATAAATTTATTAAGCAACAAAAGAAATTATATATAACAAATACAATAAAAAAAGATCACTTGACATCAATACTTCCAAGAAACTACAGTTGAAAAATGTTTATACTACACATTCTTATATCCTAAAACATAGTTCTATAGATTAGTGTCAATACAAATCACATGATAGTTACTATCAATGAGGAAAAATGGAGTTATTAGTGATAGGTATTACTAGTTTTTACATAAGCTGATTTAGGCAATGTCTCAATAGTCTTTCATGTGGCTTTTTGTCAGCAAAACAAACAAGTTATTGTTCACTTAATACTGTCAGTTCCACACGATTCCCTTCTCACATTGCATGACACTGATTTGGTGTTATTCCCTCGAAGCTTAGCCTTGACACTCATTCCTTTGCCGTGTTTATCTCCCTCAAGTAGAACAACAATTTTAGCAATTTCCACTAACCAGAAATTATTCGATGTAGTCATCATACCTTGCCACCATACATCAATGGAGTGCAGTGTATTCTTTGCACATACACAAACTGCGGTAGATATTTTCCATGTCTACTTTGGTCATAACGATTTATGATCAATAAATCAGGATATTCAAAGGAAAGTCTGCCTGTGCTAACCTGACTTTATGCAACACCAAATTCAAGTGATTAGAGAATATAATTCTTTACAGCATAAAAACCTTTGATTTCAGCCAATGGCTGGTCCTGTTCCTTGTAAATCTTAATTATTGGATATAAAACTAAACGTCGGCGTTGGGATAAAGAATTCGAGTTGAGAATATACTAGAAATTGCTGATGCAATCCGAACCACTAGTTCTAGTGGGAAAGAAAGCAGCCAATGGGCTGAGATAAAAAAAAACAAACAAAGAACATCTGCTGTAGATAATTCTATTGTCTAATCACTTGAATTTGGTGTGGCAAGATGTCTGAACATGAAAGGCAACCATTAGCGTAATTGGGAGTTAACTGACTGATTGAGAGAGAATAGTCTTATCCATATTTCATGCAGTTTTGATATTGATGTTGCGTTTTATGTAGGCCTAAGATGAATTATGAGAGTAGACGATTGTTTCTACAAATTATAAACGATAATGCTTATATGTAGTATGCTAAGAACACTTAACAATGTTTATAGTGAACCTTTTCAAAAACTATTATGCTGTATTTTGTATGTTTTATGCGTAATCAGGCTAATAAATACTGTTGCAAGAAACTGTAAGATGGAGATGTGACGGTAAGAAAGAATTTAAAAGGAATAAAATGGAAACTTAGATTTTGCTTCCTGGTTATATTTTTTCATGGAAAAAGCCGCTTTTACTTGTATTATTTGAATATCCAGGTTTACCAACTATAAACCAATATGACCATGGTAGACGCATGAAGTATCTACTGCAGTGTGCAAGTATAAAGAATACAATACACTCAGCCCCTAAGTTGTTGGTGCTGTTGACTTCCATCTACACTATTGTAGTAATGACCAACTGGCTAAATGCCTGTTTGACATAGTCGAGTGAGCTAAGAAGGCAATAGGTTGATGATCTGTCTGAATAACAAAATGCTTACCTTATAGATAAGCTTGGAATTTATGGACTACCCAGACAATGCCGATACATTCTTTCTCTAAAGTTGAATCATTATGTTCAGCTGCATGTAACATATGAATGGAATAGGCTACTAGAAACAGAATATCACTCTGCATAAGTACAGCACCTAACTTTGCATTACTAGCATATGTCCTGAGTACGAATTCCTCATTGAAATCAGGCAAATGGCTGGGAACAATGTCAGGCAGACTTTAAAACTAGCAAAGCTGGCTTTACAATCATTGCTCTAAATCACCATCTCATGATTGCTTTTCCTCATCAAATAAATAAGAAGTTTGGCAATGACACTGAAACTCAGAATAATTTTTCAATAGTAACCTGCCAACACTAAAAACGATATAACATTAGTTTTGGAGTGGGTCTCTTCATCTCTTCAATGTTTTCTACTTGTTATGCCTCTTATCACATGAGACCTTGTTCCAGGGTGTGTCCTAAATATTTAATTTTGAAATGTCCAAAGACTTAAGGTTACATACCTTCAAACACTGGAATAACACTCATATGTCTAATTATGTGAGGACTAGTAACTGTTATTTTTTTTTTCAATTTTACAACTCCTAGATGTAAACTTACATAATTGTGCGTTTTCGTTTTCCATAATTCTGAGCTGCAGAAGCCGGATTGGACTCGTTTACCAAGTTTCTGAAAGCGATCTTGGAAATCTGCATTCAATTGGACTATGCATTATAGTTTCGTTCACTGCGAAGAATACAATGAATATATTCCATATAAGTAATAATTTAATAATGTTACTTTCATGCACGAGAGTGGGTGATATCTGTATATGCATAAAATGTGCATGCATATGCGTTGATCTGACTGTGATTGGTTGTATTATATGCAGACGTTCTGAAGTGCATGAACGGGTTAAACAATCATAAATAAAGATAAGCGTGTCCCATATTATTGGTAAACATTCTTTGATTTTTTTTTTTGTTGGTATTTATTTGTGCAGATTTGACTCGGACATCTATGTTAGATTTGCTATCATAACAAATCGCCAAAGCAAAATAGTAAAAAAGAACTTTACAGAAATCCTAACAAAGAAGAGAAAGTTGGCCGCATGGATAATCAGCCATTGCACAACGGAAGGCAAGCGAGAAAAGTAAAACTCTTGAAGAAATATGTCACTGTTGACGTGTTTGGAGATTGCGGTCCTTTTAAGTGCTCTCGCCACACGGATGACGCATGCCTGGATCTCGTTAGCTCACAGTACACTTTTTTATCTTTCCTTCGAGAACGCATTCTGATGGGACTACATCTCGGAGAAATTCTTCCGTTATTACGATACAGACGTGGTCGTCGTTGCTAGAGGTAGCAATGAATAGAGGTTACGTCTTCTGTGGGTATAAGATCGAGAAATGTATTTTGTAAAACCCAATCAAATACTAATATAGATTATTTTATCAGCATTGTCATCACCGCTTCTATTGTCGAATTCATCAAATCAATAGTAACAATACAATTACATAATCATCATTATTGTTATTATCATCAACATCGCGTCATCTTGTCGTGATTATCACTTACAAAGGAAGAAGTATTTGAATTGATCGCAACGTATGGAACTATTGTACACACGCATCTGTCATATATCAATATTTATCATTTCGAATCGGGTTATTATTTTGGTTTGTTTGGGTAAAAAGACGTGGTTCGTTTAGTTTGTTTGGAAGTTCATTTCGCTGGCTTGGTTCATTTATTATGATAATACCCTTAATTCATGCAATCATGTAAATTATTTCTACTTACTTCCTTGCAGCCTGTTCATTTCACAAGGTCTTAAAATAGTTATTTTTTAAATAAAACTGCATGTATACAAAAAAGCCATAGTGAAATACAGTTGAGCAAAATATTGAGTGTCATAAACGTGAAAAACAAACAGAAATAGTATGCACACAATACGATTCACTGAATCCATAATCTCACTGTGTAAATGTATTTAAATAGCAAGATTGTGCTCTGAATATTAATGTGCCCTGAGCTAAAAATAGTACTGATAAAATTTGCCTCTATAACTACAAAGGTGCAGGTTACACTGACATTTGTTAGTCAGAGTTTGAATTAAAAAAATAAAAAAATATACCTTTCAATTTCACCTGTCTGTACAGCCTCTTTGCAAATATACTGTCAGCACAATTGCAGATTGCAGAGAAAACCAATATTAAAACTAAGGATTAACCTTGTTAAGATGTGCATGTGAAATGACAATTTTCTTTTAAAGGTATAATTTGAAATGTGCTATCCAAAGTGACTGACCAAGATAATATATTAACTAACTCTAGCAAACACACAGCACTCGTTGTTAGTGGATCCAGGATGCGTGACTTACACACACAGTTTGTACACTGGTGAACTGTAGCGCATTGTGAAATTCAAGAATGGCGCGCTACGTCTGTAATCGTAACGATTCATTTACAGACTGCGACATAAATATACATCTTCAGTGGTGTTTGTCCTAAGGAATCGGTCCGAAGTGGGAAACTCGATAACTGACTGCTATGATGGTAAATATAGTCTAACGTAAAGAATCATATAAAATACATACTTTATTGCTTGCCTTATCGGAGAACATGTAAGCAAATACTTCGAGTATGCACGTATTCGAGTTTGTTCATGTTCATTGACATGAGTTCCATCACATCAATTAGATAACTTGTGCTTTGTTCCTTTGATTTAAATTTAACATCGCCTCACATAAGAATGCACTTGTGTGTGTGTGTGTGTGTGCGTGCGTGCGTGTGTGCGTGCGTGCGTGCGTGCGTGCGTGCATGCGTGTGTAATCGATGTGCATATGCGTTTTTTGTAACAAGTTATATTTGATTATGTATGTGTGTTTGTCTGTAATCAATTTTGCTCAAAGATGTAGTGGGTTAAGGTGGGGAAGTGAGATTTATTAGATCCTGGTAGTTATATTTGATAAGTCACCATTCTTGCCCATATCCATTGTTGTGCTATCTCGCTTGCATGTTTCCTGGATCTGTTATCTATGCCCAGTGAGCGTTGATATCTCGTGTCAAATTGCTTTGAGCTATCTGCTTAATTTTGTATAAGGGTGGGTGGTGGAAAGGAGACAGGAGTAACACAGCATAGTCTAATAAACCCCCAATCATTATTTGGTTGACAAATATGCAACATCATTACCTTCTGAATGTCTAGATTACACAGTAGGGGCGAGCTGATACATGTTCCTTTATATTGACTCTTTGGTAGGTTGATTCCAGATTGGTTGTCAGCATTTTATTTGTATTCTTCTTGGAGGTGGAGGCTTATATTGATGATAACATATAACAACATGTCGAATGCGACAGTATTGTCGTGTTTTACACACTAGTGCCTCTCAAACCTAACCAATCATAATGCATCTTTGACGGAGTTTACCACTTTATTTATCAGACGATCAAGACACGGCAACACAATGCCAAGGTCTTCACACATAATACGATTAGATCTCATTAACATTATGCATTAGTAAATTTTCACTAATATTATGGCACTAATAATATGCTTCACAGAAAGGGATACATTTAAATGGGCAGAAACATACGAAAAATTGTCAAATAACACTTCAATAAACTAATGTATAAGAAGTGAATAATATCAGTTTGAATTATACATACACATTGTTAGTTGCACAATTTTACCTGTTTACTTGACTTCTAATTTGAGTGGATATCTTAAAATGTACTTGTAAAAATATATAATTATGAACAAGTTAATGGATAACTGTTATTACTAATTACAATAACTAAGATAGGATGATGTACTCAATAGTTGAACATTATTTCGAAAGTGGCAATAATATCATATGGGATGGAAAATAAAAGAACACTAAGAAACGATCAGAATTAGCGATTTTTAAGCACAAGAAGCATAATGTTGCATGTTAACGATTAATCAGTCATGGGCACCCAAAACTTACTTCTCTGAAGTGAAAATTTTCTAAGGTAACAAACAGCGAAATAATTATTGCAGTCTTCTCTACTTTTATTGTGTTTAAAAAAGACACTGTTGATTTTAATATATATTGTTACACTATTACGAGAGGGCCCTTTTAATTACGAGAAACTGGTCATCCCTACACCTATGATAAACTGCATCTCTCAGCTTGCGGGCGATGGACTGTGAGAGTAATTCATAGTATTTAATGAACACTACAGAACAACACTGACCTGGCTCACGTCTAAAAGAGAGCAGTAAATACCCTCTAAAAAGGCTTAAACCACCAGTCTTGTTAATTATTAAGTCCACACACTAAACTAACATTTTAACTCAGTTATAATAATATAACACACATTGAGGATGTTGACAAGTAAAGGAACATAATTTATGAACAAAACAATTAACTACACACTACACATAAATTCAACATTGATCAAATATAAATAATGACATATGCAATGGAGAATCACAAAAATGCACAAGCTAACAACATATATGACAATGCATGGCAAAACCTAGCTAAAGTGAAAAAAATGTCAAAAGTGTGTTTATCCTAATTTATTAAAATTCAGAATCTTATGTTTATTTTAAAAAATACAATTTAACTTATGTCAGATAGTTTTTCACTATACACGTTTTAAGTACATACCCAGCTGGACTATCAAAGGGGAGTAATCAGACTTACATGGCTGTAGTGCAAAATTAATGTTAGCATCTTTATCCAGGTTTTACCATGCAGCATCACAAATACATATGGACAATTCTTTATAGTGTCAAGCCTGAAAAGGGTCCTATATTAACTGTTTATGATAGTGTTCTATGAATCAATAAAAGTATATGTTAGCAAAGTTAGTTCTATCAGGTGTGTTCAAATGACATGAACAAGATACATCATGATAACTTGAAGTCAAATAATTTCATGAAAGGGTCAATGTGACCTTATTGCTCTTGTCTCTTTTTCATACAGTGGTAGATGACATCATGACTTCATGGCTGGCCTTTGATCTCAAAACCATTGCATGCTGTCTGGCATCACACATTTGCAAAACATTGTGTTGTGTCCAGTTTACATTGAAAATATGTACTCCAAGGTAGATGAAAGGTATCAAGGTTACAAAGGAACCAAAGGGAGTTTGTCAATGGCTGTAGAATCACAACAATAATTCTTCTGTTAAATTTCAGATGGGCAGGCATTGACTAACTCTTTCCATAATAATTCATCAGAATATATTTGACAATTACTGACCTCAATTATTTAAATCCCCACAAAAGAACAGTGAATTCAGCTACTTGTCCTTTCACAAAGTACATGCTTTTTCCAGATACAGTTACATTGTATTAATGAATTAAAGTTACTTTTACAATTTCAAGGTACAGTTATGCAGAATCAACAAAATAAAATTACATTTCTTTTTTCCAGATACGGTTATGAAAGATACAATTTCATTTATATTTCCCAAGTAGGGTTATGCTGTATCAGCAAACTATAGTTGCAGACCGAACAATGAAAACATACAAATCCCTAAGCCATAATCAACATTCTACAGATCAAGGTTGTTGACAAAATTGGCTCTGAATAATACAATTTATTTTACAGAGATCCAAATTTCTTTTGTCAGACTCACTACAACGTTTTCACAATAATCAATGTATTAAATATAAATAAATTAACCAGCTTATTTGCACATAATTTCTATTGAACAAACTAAGAGTGATATATTAGAATTAAAATAACACTCAAAGTAAACATGAAAATTGAAATACACTGTCACTCAGTTGCAATTGAAACATGAAAATTGCAATTTTAGATTTACAACTCTGTGGTTTACTTATGGAAGGTTTTATTAAATAACTCCTGGGAAGAGGGGTGGAAAGAGACAGAGGGAGTACAATACAAGTCTTGCTGCATGTCATTCTCAACAATTATCATAAAATGTATTTCATAAATTGTTTATTTCATAAACACAGATATGGGTAGTAAATATAAGAGAAACAAGTGACAAATAAAAGAAGGGTGGAACTATTTGCCACAACTTTATTACATAAGGATAAGTGTATACATTTTTGTGTGTAATGTAGTGTGAAGGACACTTTATAAATAAATAATGTTGGTCAAGTTATTACTTTGAAACACAAAATCCTGACATTGGGTTAAAAGGATGAACATCACAGTGCACAAATAACTTAGTTCCTATTACAAATGGCTTTACCTTATAGCAAGTGTTAAACTAACGGAATATAATACATTGCTTCACGTCGTAGGACTCATCCTAACTACTATACATAATTTGTGACAAACAAATTCAATACAGTTTTGTGTTTTGTCACTTAATCATAACCTAAAACTACTTTGCACAGATAAAAAACATGGCAATGTAATAAATCATTGTTGTATTTCAAACAGAAGCCGAGCACTGTTGTGGACTCATTAAGACGAGCAATGTCTTGCTGCCATGCTGAATTCCCATACAAACATACATACAAACATACATACATACATACATACAAACACATATATATTCTTTTCTCACGAGCTCGTAATCGTGGTAAGATCAGAATAATTGATTGTCAGTTAACTAGGAATGGGAAAAATAATTGTATTTTAGATTATTAGGAAAATATTACATTTGCAGTTTATATTTTAATACCAAAATGAGTTTGTCCTTCGTCATTTTACTTTGATACTAACTGATTTCATTAGTTACAAGTTCTCTCTCCCTTCAGAGTATGACAATTACATCACTTTTGTGTAAGGACTGTGTCCACGAAACAAAACTAATGAATTTTAAGTGAATGCGGGTTAGGAGGTCAAGTATAATTTGACTTCTGTTACAGTATTCATTAGCCTGATACACACACACAACATAATACATATCAAAATAGTGCCATGTGTTAACACACCTCATAAGAGCAGCTTGTTTAAACATTTGTAGAAATAACAGTCTACTCACTTAATACACTTAATACATATCTACGTAAAACACAAGTATAATATATCATTTAAAAAAAATAGCTGAAATAAGTCTATTATCTCTTAATCAGTCAGTTGACTCACCATTAAGCAAACCTCCACGTTTCAAACCGGACTTCTTTGCCATTTCAAATTCAAGTGATCAGACAATATATTTTTCTACAGCAGATAAACTTGTAAATTTCTGCATATTGGCTGATCTCGTTCTCGTAAATCATAACCATTGGATAAATACAACTACCCATCCAGTTAGAATTAGTTTACTATAGCAATTTCGAGTATATTCTCAATTTAGGTTGTTTACTTCCTACTCTGACACACACAAATACCACCATGCCCATGTACTCTGACAGTTTATCAGTTTAATACAACAATTAAGTCTGGAAATAGGGTTAGGAAAATTTATTCCACCACACAAATTTAATTTTTTTATTTGCCAAGATAAATGGGAGCAACTAAACAATCATTATATGGACGCATACAAACGATTAAAAAACAAACATAAGTTTTATTATACGTCTCATTGCGTCAATTCTTCATGGTTGACTAGTGTGCAGTTGTTTCGTGCATTAATTGTAATATTAATGAGTCTTACAAAATGCATACTATAATTATATACAATAATATTGTTTAGCATACTACATATATACATCATAGTCCACAATTTGTAGAAATAATAATTTACTCACATAATACATCTGTATGTTTAAGGCAAGTATAACATACCAATAGCAAAAATGCAAGAAATATCAGTCCATTCTCTCTCAGTTAGTCAGTTAACTTGCCATTAAACTAACAACCACCTTTCGTGTCCATTTTTCTTGCTACTCCACGTTCAAGTGATTAGACAATAGAATTCTGTACAGCAGGTAAAATTTTGAATTCATCATATTGGTTGTTCGCATTATCATAAATCTTAACCTTTAATACAACTACTCATCCAATTGGAACTGGTTTGGATTGCATCAGCAATGTCTATCATATTCTCAACTCGAATTGTTTGCTTCAACGCATACACTTACAAATATACCATCAGGTCAGGTTACTTTGACAATTTATCAGTTTATGTAACAATAACGTCTAGAATTAGGGATAGGCAAATTACCTCAGCCACACAAACATTTATATTTAGTGTACGCGTGAGGTCTACATAATGTTTGTTGAATAGTATGCTTTGGGATGGGCTGTCTGTTGATACATATAATACTTGTCTTCAACAGAACACGTATTTGTTCTGTCCCAATCTACGTACAGGATGCGACAGTGCCTGTTATCGTACACATGACGCTGAGAGTGACTCTTATCGTGCACATTAATTACATTTTCAAACAATGTAGTGATACCCGAACTGCATACATTGTACAGTCTGTTTAGTCAAAAATGTGTTTGAGGAGTCGGATGTAAATATCCCATCATTAATTGAGATGGAGGAAGATGGGTACTACAAGAAAATCTAGAAATTGAAAAGGTCTTCTAGAAAAACGTTACGATAACCTAGCGCATGCTGTGTGCTCATAATCAAGGGGAAAATAATGGGAGCCAGTGGCTATTTCTGAGAAAGTAGAAAGACTTGCCGAAACAGGTATCTCAGTGCTCATCTCATCGCACTTGAACTACTCTGAAACCTGTCTTGATTTCAGTGCTCAAAGCAACTGATTATCTATGACGCAGTTACTATGTGGGTAACCTCTCACAAGCTTTTGGCGACATGCCTGCAACATGGACTTCCTGTGGGCGGAGCAAACTGACATTGCTGGCAGGAGCAATGTATCACGTAGTCCAATAACGCGCTATCAAAAGGGAATCTTTCAGTTTAACAACATACCCGACAACACTGATTTGTAGCACCACGTCTGGCCATGATTTCTATTTTCTTCGGATAATACCACTTTATGAAATATCTTTCGTTCTATGTAAGTGTGAACAAATGCTGCGGTAAGTTGTACATTACAGAAATGTGAGCTTAGCCTATAAGTTACGTTACCGTAAGACATATATATATAAAATTAAAATTGCACCTGTTAGATTCATTAAAGAATATACCAGGCTTTAAACACATGGCCGCGGTAAAATCACAATATTTTACTTGCGTACACTGATTTTTGATCATTAAACTCAAGCAATGTTTATGATTCTTCAAACAAAATTATTGAACATCGATACAATTTTACATGTCGTGGTTTGTTCAGGTTCTTCCTTTTCGTTTAAATATCAAGCAAATCAATTATTATGTCTGTCCCAGCTATGCATTAGATTTTATTCGAAATTTAATGGTTTGTTTGAATAATGATTGGGACATTACTTTCTTACTGAAAATATATATCTATTTCGATATGGAATGGAAAAGTGACTGATAGTCAAGTGCAATTTCTTTCACGTAATGACACAGAAAACAAAGTGTAAATGACAGACAGAGAGAAGGTTTATTTTAGGGGGAAGAGATAGAGAGAGGGGGGAGAGAAGAAAGAGAGAGAAGACTACTGTTATTAGTAGAAACTATGGCATAAAAACCCCAGAAAGAGCATGGATGCACCAACCAGGAGCAGTCACCGAAACAGAAGAAGTCAAAATACTGTGGGACTTCGAGATAAGAACAGATCGGGTGATTCCTGCACGAAGTCCAGTTCTCAATAAGTCCAACAGAACATTAACAATCATTGATGTCGCTGTTCCAAGTGATAGAAACATAAAAACAAAAGAAAGAGAAAAAATAGAAAAAATATCAAGACCTCAGATTAGAAATCCAGAGACTGTGGAATGTAAAAGGAGAAGTGATACCTTTAGTGATAGGAGCCTTGGGGAACATAACATCTGAATTGGAAGGCTACCTGAATAAACTCCCTGGAAACCACAGAATCGCTCCACTACTCAAAGCAGCACTCCTCGGAAGTGCCCACATCCTCCGTAAAACCTTGGATCTCCCAGAATCTTTGTAAGATTCCGAGACCTTGGATCACAACCGACAGTCAAACAGAAGTCTTGGAAAGATGCTGGATAATAATAATAATATAAAATAATTATAAGGTATTAAGTAGGGGCCACTAACCTTGGGTACTCCATATGATTATATTTATAAAAGTCTCTGAGTTGAAGTAAATGTTCGAGGGAAGAATATTCTAGATTTGCTGATATAATAAAAACAGTGGGTATGCTTACTTATCCAATGTTTATGATTTTATAGAACGAGACCAGACAATGGGATGAGATTAAAATGTTTACTTCCTATAGAGAAATCTACTGTCTAACCACTTTGAATTTGAAGTGGCAAAGTAGATGTCCGGTTTTGAAAGTCAGCCATTAGCTTGATGGCGTGTTAAACTTACTGATTGAGACACACCGCTCCAGCCTTTACCACAATCAGTTATAGTGGTTTACAAACAGTAAACATGGAGGTTTAAATCAAATGTTGAAATGAAAGCAGAAAGGGCTACTTGTCCCGGCAAAACATAAGCAGAGAACAAATGCTGTGTTTTCAGTTTATAGCTGTATAATTCCATTCTTTCTTACATTCAGTCTCAACGTAGACTTTACTAAATCAGTATTTATTAGCTGGATACATGCATGAAGCATAATAAATTCAGCACATCAAAATGATGTCAAGCATTAGAGTACTACGTATAAGCAGCTTATTTCAAATATTTGTAGAAATAATAGTCTGCATGCATTATCAGAACACATATATAAGATATCAATAGCAAAAGTACATTAAATAAATCCATATGGGTAGTTTAAACGATTAGATAGCCAACCCTTAACCTATTTAATTCCACCTGTACAGGACTTTATTATTTGTGGATGGAGATAACTCGGTCAAACCTCTAAGACATTACCCGTTAAATAATTTATTCTATCTGTACCTGAGTGTTACTGGTTCAGAATGCCTGACACTTCTTGCAAGTTTGAACACTTCTAGAAAGTATAGGAATTCTGAGACATGCACTCTCCTTCAGGTCATAGGGGAACACTTCTGTCTGAATTAATACAATTAAAATCTAGCCCCTACCCCTTAAGTATGCATATCACATTCTTTGTCTAAAGTGGAAGTGTAATTACCAATGAATAAAATTAAGTATGAAGTAATTTGTATGCAATATATACCAATCACAAAGGTATTAAACATAAAAAATATAGTACCTTCAACCTAGTTTAAGGATTAAATTAAATAATCTATTACTCAGTCTGGGTTATTATTTTTAACTAATTATACTTCTTGAAATGTTACGGTAAAATATAGTCTCCAGAGTCTCTGCTCTTCGTTACATGTAAATTTGATCAAACTCATTATCAGTTACTAATGATTGATAATATGAAGATAAATAAGAAGTAGGAGGGTTACATCATTTTAAGGGGTTATAGATTTGAGAATTCAATCAACTGATTTAAGATGTGCAGACAGAATTGTCTCACTTGGCATGTCAGCAGCATGCATCATATATCGAGGCAGCTCTTGATGCACTGACACGTAGTCAGCAGGATAGTAGCATTTCATCAGGAGCTAAAATGTCACATGATTGGTGGCATAATAGTGAGACTTGGAGCACTGTGGAAAACACGTGATGCAGGTGTGAGCTATCATTTATAGGAAATAGCTAGGCCTCCCACCCCATATATCTCTTTCGGATAAACTTACACACACACATTGTATCCATAACCAATATATATTTTGGCCACAACATGTAGGCGAAAATATAATGGCTTGATTACCCTACTTGAGGGGAAAATATACAGTTAAACTTGTTCACATGAAGGTGAACTGAAAACCTCTATACATGATAAATACACAATTTCATCAGGAAGTTTCTACTTCCAAATTTAAGTTTCCTGACAATGGAGAATGCAATCATATCTCATCACATTCTAATTAAAGAACAATTCTTAGAGTATCATATTTAAGACCAATTTTATTGAATTGAGTTGTTTACTTCCAAGTTTGATACTTAAATATATCAGCATAAACATTGATCAAGGTCTGGTCACTTTAACATTTAATATATAATTTATATAACAATTAAGTTTAGGAATAGAGTTAGGTAAATTTACTCAGTCACAGTTTCTCAGTTTTCTTCGAGGTTTAATTTTGGGTAATTCTGATTAATGTTTAATATATGCTGTAAAAAATGCCCCGAGTCTTTAAGGCTCATAATTTAAATCCATTTCAGTAAAAAAAATGTTATTATTTTAAGATACAATTAATGGCCATATTTTCAATTAGGTTCTGGTTTAGTTTACCTCAACAATGATGTCTTATCTACAAAGTGTGTCAAGATACATTCATTTCGCATAGTCATTATTATATAGAACACCAAGCCACATATCAATCTCCCTAGATAGACACCATTTTCTTGGGGTTTGATATTCTGCTCTCTTTCTCTATTTGTACTGAATTTTTTCTCTTTCAAAATCATTCATTACTTGGAAGGTTTTCCAATAAATCTAACATATTTCGTGTATTTAACATATCTCTGTGTTAACGATAACTCTGGTGGAGTAAATTTGCCTATTCCTGTTTCTAATCTTAATTGTTATATAAATTGTTAAATTGTCAAGTGACCCGTCCTTGTGTACTCTTTGTAAAGAACATTGGTGGAGAAAATGCTAGACATTGCTGATGCAATCGAAACCAGTTACAAATGGATGAGTAGTTTTTGTACTCATAGTCTCACACTTGTGCATAAAAATATTCTCTGGAACTGTTGTGAAATGTGCCCAAAAGAGGTACATTGGATCATCGTCTAAATAAGCAAGACAGTGACTTGTTGCAATCTCGTGATTGTGAACATATACAGGTGACAGCTGCCATCTTTGTAAAGGTTATTTACATTGAAATTAATTATTTTTTTTCCAAACGTCCACTCTCAGTTCTGTGATGATATGACACCCGTGAACGTGAATATATAATTATGTTAACTAAATGCTAATGTATATTCTAGGATAAAGTGACCAATTGTACTACGATAATAGAATACTGCTGTGAAGTGGTATTAATGTCAACACTCTTTGATTATATGCATAGGCTGTATATGTGATTGTTGATTTATGAAATTTATTGTAAGATTTATTGTCAGTTTTACACATATTCATAGCCATATGTTGGGAATATAGTAGGTGGAAGGGGGTTGCTAAATTTAGATGAAAGACATATATATCCTCTTTTATGGTAAGAAGTTTTCCACCTTTAGAAATATTCTCATCACTTGTTATTAGTTATGAATGGTTAATAATAATAATAATACTCACAATCAATAACTACAGTAGCTTTGGTGTCACCCTTACAATGTGAGTTTTGTCATTATTTTCTCGACTTTTACTTGAGTTTATTCTGTTTATAATAGTTTAAAATATGTAAATCAATTGAAGGAATGTCGAATTATTTGATTGGAAAATACCTTTTTTTACCCGAGATCATATGGGACCTACTCTATAAGAAATTTGTATTAGGCGCTTTTGAATGATAACATCATATATTTCAGCCACTTGTCATCTGAGTGATATTAGGTCAGTAGATGCTCAGATAACACCAACTCAACGTTCCCCCTTTGTTATGGGTATATATAATGAGCATCATTTGCCACTCTATATGAAATATTTGAAGGTTGAATTGTTGCAGGTAAGTGAATTGCCACTATGTGCTGGCAGGTGAAGGTATGCTTTCTTTATCAACTTATAAATTGAAATTAAAAAGACCGCTGGGACACTATCGCCTGCTTTATATTTTATCGCTAACAGTAATGACATTTTCCTATGTCATTATCTATTTGTGTGTTATGTTATCTCACAACGAGGACAAAGCATTAAGTAGCTATTTTGATTTAACGGTTAGTGAAATGTCAGTCGAATATTTTTAAATCTGAACTTAGCATTTGAAAAGTTTAATCAAATTATTTTTTTCTCTTTTGGTATTTTGTATATTAATATTTTCATATTAGAAGTAGAATAATTTACTTCTTTGAACATCTTCAGACATTTAATGCTATCACATCACTCTTTATTACAAGCTTGAATTCTTCACGTAATTTGTGTTCACTTTCTTGAACTACAATACCTGTTGCGTCATCACGTGTAGCCTTTTCTTCTAAATTTGGACTATTTGCACTAACCTCATGTATCATGAATGCTTTTGAAATTATAAGATATATTCCTCCATGCATATTTTACCTATTTGATTTTTACTACATGTATATGGTGATGGAGTTGACTTGTAACATGCCCTGAAATAAAATTAGCATTTATTTTATTTCACCAGCAGTCATATTGCATTTTGGGGCGGATTCTGCGCTTCTAATCTGCGCACAAGCACGCACGCATGCAGTTATGCACGCACACACACATTCACACACACAAACACACACACACACACACACACACACACACACACACACACACACATTTTGTATTTATAGTTCATTATTTTGTAATTAATGTCATTTTCCGTTCCATATCTCAGTATATCGAGGAGATACAAGGTTTTAGGTTGGTGATCTGTGCCTAATATTTCGTCATCAGTTATATGCCTGTCTACATTCTGTGCCGTGTATACACTTGCCAGTTTATGTGATATGCAATGTATGCACTTGCCAATTTATATTTATGGCAATGTCTGCACTTACTAACCTTTATTTGGGGCAAATCCGTCACTTGCCAAAATATATTTTGGGTAATGTCTGTACTTGTCAGTGTACAATATGTCCACTTTTGCATTTAGACTTGTTACGTGAATATATCTCTCTAACTGTATTTGTCAAATTTCCGGTTTGTAATGACCCTCTCACAGTAACAGATTCAATATTATAATTATTAATCATTAAATATATTATATTAGCTCTAATTTTGATAGTCCAGGTAGTCTAATCAATTTTTCAATCTCCATATCAGCCCCGTTCTTTTGGACCCTTATACATCTAACATAGCGTCAGACAAATTAGCAGATGTGGCACATTTTCTTTCCCGTTGATAAATATGACTTATATACCATCCACATATTCTTTCCCATTGATAAATATGACTTATATACCATGTTACAAGTCTGATAAAAATCTGTGTCATGACTTCTTGACCCACTTGCTGTTTTCAAAAATTAAATTTTGAAATTCCTTTGTTAAAGTTCTCCCATGATACATCAGTATCGAGAAGCTTCTAACAAAGAGGTCAGGATGTTATGTAACTTTAGGCCATTGTCTAGATTCTCGAACCAACTACATACCACGTGACGCACTTTATACATTTTAATAAATACATGACACGGACCCAAAATTGTCACTCTGATCCAGAACGGCAACCGTCGTATCGTACTTGTACCCGCCGCATTCGTGAGTCGATAAGAGGAACACCGACGTTATTTTGCTCTGAAGGTAACACTTCGACTTCTAGCAAAGGTACTGCATTTATTTAATTGTATTTTGCATTTTGAACCATGTATGTAATTTTGTGCTATTCATTGTTACTTTAGCTTAAGCACGGTTCGCTTGTAAATGATAAAACCTATAAGTTATTGTATATAAGTTATTGTAACTCTTTTTCATTGTAACTTTAATTTATATAACTTTAAATTCACTAATGCCAGGAGCGCCTGTGCATGACATGAATTTCCTATGTAATTCAAATTATTGCGTGTAATTTTAATGTTAAATTGTGAAGCCTTTGCTTGATTTGAATTGTTCCTTTGTATGAACTCTAAATTTTAACGTTGTAAATATTTGGCAATTCAAAGGTCATGTACTGTTAAATGTAACATAGGTGAGAGCATTTATATCTTCAGATCTAAATTGTAAACGACGCGTTAGTCGAATTTCTAACTCAGTGCATTTAAATATGAATCGTGCTTAGGTTGGGCGAACCTTAAACGCAGAATGATTATGAGAACATTCTTGTTTTCAGGTCGGTTCCTGGTTCCTAGTCTCTAGTGCCTAGTGCCTACTTTGATGCCTAGTTCCAAACTCCCAGAGTTGAGTTCTTCTCCAATTACTGTCCTACTGCCATTGTGTTGACGCGCAGGTCATCATAAACTTGTCTTCATTCACATTCTTCATCCGGCTTGGTGACTGAAAGATTTTACCTATGCTAGTGTGCATATTGCCGACGTTGATAAGTGAGGTGGACCGGTCTGGACTGGATTTGGAACTCGCGCAGCATCAATCAAAAGCTGAGTACTAGTGGATTGACCAAAAATCATGGGGAACATTTCTTGGCATATTTCTCAAAGAACTGTAACAAGCATTATTTAATTGCTGAGTGGAATTAGACTTCGCGCTCGTATATTAATTATCTTGTTAATTGTTAAATCTTATTAAATCTTATTTTAATTGTTAAACCCTCTTTGTAGTACATTTTATGCATTTTAGACCTAATGTTAACACATGGTTTGGATGGGGGCGATTGAGCTGAATGACGTAACGAATGCATATTAATTTAGAGGAATTTAACGACTCCAAGCCAGCTTTTGTACGCAAATTGTCAGTTTGTAAATCTGTTGTCTGCACTACAAGACGCATTTTTAAATTAGTCGAATGATAATTTGGGCAACCAGTCTGTGTAGGATAGAGAGAAGGAATTAATTTAAACTATCATTTTTAAAGTCCTTAAAAATCCTAGGCAGGGTCTATAAAGAAATACTGGAAACGTAACAACTAGGAATATTTTTGTACATATTACTATCGATCTATGATTTGAGTGTGTAATTGCTTATGTAATTGAACTATTATTTCTATATTCACTAATATGACTATGATGCACATTATACTTGTAAATTTTGATTCATGCTTTATTTTCTGTGTGAGTATCGGACTTACGGTATTGTGGTGGGATTTGTAAGTTAAGAATGTATGTAAAAGGGATAGGAGTTTAAAGATGAACTTTCACATCAACAGTTCTCTATGTATGGTTATGGCTCTGTCCCATCATATCTGCTATAAGGCTATTGTATCTAATGCTGCGTTTTGTTAGCCGTTGCATTGATTGGTATGTCTCCCCCTTGTCCTCGGCAAGTTCATTCCTTCGCAGACACCCGACTCGTATACCCACGGGTTTTAGCGAAGGGAAATAGTGGTGCTTATATATTTACAATGGAGACGTCCAGAATTGTTTAAAACCTTTGAGGGAATATCTTAAGACAAAGATATTGTGTACCTAAGGGAAGAAACGTTATTTAATGTGAGCGCAAAATGTTTGTTTGATGATATAATTTTAGCACACTGAAGTCACATTCCGATTTTCTTCCTTATTCTTTATTTAAATGCAATTTGAATTTTTATTGCTATAACATGTTGGAACATTTGAAGAAATGATTTAGAATGTTGTTTGTATTAAACTGTATATAGCAAGGTATTTATGCATATGGCGTGCATGACTGATAAAAAAAATAGAAGGTACTCTATATGCGTGTATGAATTTGCGTTAGAAGTGGTAATATCTTACACATGCTGAATTATTATGATACTTGATTAGACTTGTGGAAAGAAAAATGGGAAGTATCTTACACTTGTCAATTGTATGACTGGATTATGTGATAAGAGAATTGGAAAGTATCTTACACATGCTAGTAATTTGCTATTAGTATACATGTATTGGTATGCTTTCATGAGTTAAAAGAAAAAACTTTGAATACACATGTGCTAAGAGAAGTGGGAATTATCTTACACATGCTAGTAATTTGCTATTAGTATACATGTATTGGTATGCTTTCATGAGTTAAAAGAAAAAACTTTGAATACACATATGCTAAGAGAAGTGGGTAGTATCTTACACAAGTGGGTAGTATTGTGCTATAAAAGTACTTTGGCTTTTAACACTTGATCGAGATTGAGTATACGCGTGTGAGTAAGAGGGTATTGTAAACAACGACGTTATTGCCTTCTTCAAAGCCATAAGGGTTATTGAAATAGTACTGTGAATTTAAACTAGTGGAAGAAATCAAATTTGATGAATTGAAAAAAAAGTGGTATGACGAAGCAAACGACTTGTTCAGACTTAAGAGTAAAGATATTTACAAGCATGTTCAAGAACAGGAAATTAATTGTCTAGATAGAATTTAGTGCGAAGTTGAATGAGAGAGAGAACGGGAGAGGGAGACGAGAGCTTTCCAGTTAGAAAAAATGAGGCTGAAGGCAAATTCACAATGTGAGCCCCACGGCACCAAAGAGGCGAAAATGCGAGCGACGGTAGCTGTTACTCAGACAGCCGTGACAGACACATTATACAAATTTCGCTACAGCCTTTCACAAACAAGGCGGAACACCTTGACGCGTTTTTAAAACAATTTGAGCGTCTTGCAGAAGCGCATAAAATACCGAAAAAGGTTTGGGCTTTGAATTTGTCTAGCCATTTGCATGGCGAGGCGTTAGAATGTTTTCGTACATTGCCAGAAGAAAAGGTGACAACTATGAAGTACTGAGAGATAGTTTGCGTTGTCCATATAAAGTCACAAGACAGCAATACAGGCGACTATTCAGAGAAACCCCAAAGAAGCAAAATGAATCGTCTACCGAATATCATTCGATGTTAGGTATTTTGTTAGACCTGTAGATGGAACGCGTGGGAGTCTCTCTTAATTGGAAGGAATATGGGAAGAATTGATACGCGAACGGGTAATGAGAGCTACCAACCAAATTTAGTGGCATTCCTTGCAGAAAGGAGATTGACTGAACTAAATGATATTGCTAATGCCGTGTGCAGGCATACGACGAGGCACATTCGTAGTGTGTGAGCAGCGGGATGGTTGAACGCTATAATGCTGCACTGAAGACTAGCTTGCGTAAACTGTGTGACAAAAGACCGCGTGATTGGGATATATATCTACCAGTTTTACTTTTTGCAGACAGGGAGACAACACACACAAGTACAGGTTTCAGTCTGTTTGAAATTCGGTATGGCCGTAACCCGACATATGTGGACTGACGAAGCTGTAGACAAAGAAGTCCGTACAACATATCAATATGCCATAGATCTGAGAGAAAGACTTGACGAGATAGCAACAGAAAACTTATGTGATGCAAAGCATAAACAGACTTATTACTTTAACAAGAATGCAAAGGATCGTTCTTTTAACGTTACTGTTGACACAGCAGCATAACAAATTACAAGTGAAATGGAAGAGCCCTTACGAGGTACTAGAGTAACGTAGTGGCTGATTTATTATATTTATATGGATGGGAAAGAGGAAACGTTTCATTTTATTTTATTGCATCCATATATTGAAAGGAACACGTTTGTGGATTTTGCCGTGCGGGTCGAGACAAAAAACAGATAACAGACCTTTTATTGCTACTGTCAGAGAGACCGGGGACACTAGCAAAGGTAACATTGTTCCTACTTGCCCTTTGACTGAGTTTGAAACGTTTTGCGACATCGAGATGAATGACTGTCTAACTGATATGTAGAAAGACAAACTAATCAAAGTATTAGAGGCACATGGTGATGTACTTACGGAAAATTTGGGCCTTCTAACATGACTTTGTGCTCACGTTAACAACCGACACACTAGTGAAAGTCCCGCAGTATACATTACCAGCTGGTGATAAACTAGATTTCAGGTAGCAAAAATGTTATTGCTGATTATCTGAGTAACAGTGAGGTGAGGAATATCAAGTGAGTAACATTCATTCAGTGAGTCATGAAGTGGAAACAGTGTTGTAAATAGAAAATTTATATTTTGTAACTTGTCGAGAAAGTATAGTCTTAACCTTGGGATATCTTATGATGGGAAATTTTCCCATATATTTTATATAAATTTTCATGACATGCAATTTTAATTGAAACACTATTGGTAATTCGAATGATGTGGTTATTGCATAATGCTTGTTTTGTAAGTGAGGTCCTGAAGGAATGAGTCATGCATGGTGACAGATTTACTGATCGGTGTTTGGTACTTGCGTCATTTAGGTATAGTTTTTTTTAAATTTACGCAACCATGGCCAGTAAACATGACAAGTAATTAATGCAATGTGTGAGATACAAGTGATAGAGAAATTTGCCCTATACATTTTCCCAATTGTCTCTAATGGTGAGCTATTTGAGACTGGGTCCCTCCCTATGGAGTAGTAAACCATTCCTGGATAAGGGTTTTTGGTTTCATCTTGATCTGTATCTTTGATTTCAATGTGGGATTGGAATCTGTTCCTGAGGTGATGTTATGTCCTATTGCAAGTCTACCATTGTGTTGTACGTCACTTCAGCGCAACGAGATAAGTTGTGATCGCGAACGTGACTACAATGTGGCCTTGAACTTGCTCTGTATGGCATGATGATAAAAACTAGGACATACTATATATTACTTATTTTCTAAGTATTGTTAACTTTTCTTTTATTAAAATTCTTGTTATTAACTCTTTAATCTCGCGTATTTGTTAAGGAAAATTAATTTATATTGCTTGTTATCGTAGTCTGAAGTGATAATCTAATGATTACGTCTTGTTTTCTGTTCTTCTATTCATAATCTTTGTACATCCATTTCATAATATCGATTCTCAGCTTGTACCTGAGTGGGGGCCGTGAAACAACATGGCGGCGTATTAGTATATCGGCTTAACAGTTGCAGATATACATATATAACCAGTGTCCATACTCTGTATCGGCACTTCTAGATGTCTTGTATCAGAACTAATTACTAATATTTTTATTACAAAGTCACCCCAGAGTACAGCAGCGACATATTAAGACGAAATCGAATATTTCGAGACAGAACTCATCCGATAAAAATAAATGATGATCATCACGTATTGAAAAAGTTTTGTTTCAGATGAAATTATATTTATTGGTTAAAAGATGTACTGATTGCAGGTACCGTATCTAGTTAAGCGGATAGGACCCTACACTCCCGTCCTGCACGTTTGGCTTTTTTATGTAACTGGTGCATTTCAAGATGTAATTGCTGAATTATTCCATGTAAATCAATCAACGGCATGTAGAACGGTTCGAATGACGGTTTTATGAGGCATGAACTCTCTGGATTAAAGTTTTATATATGTGAGATATTAGACACATAAATATACTGTTAACTGAGTGTAAACAAATACTTGTTAATAAGTGTGGTTTTTATTTAATTATTTCAGTAACTTTTCAAGAAAAATATACAATTTAAGTTTATCTTTATCTTACATAATAGAAAATACATAAAATATATTCATTAATAGGATTCATGTTATTAATTAATCTTTCATAACTAATTGCAAGTGATGTGAAGCTAAATTTATTTTATTAATGATCGTCCAGCAGTCAACACTCGTCTCTCTTTCTCACTTGGCAGATATTGGCAGACATTTTGGCATTTAGTCACATCAAACCAACTATAATTGAATACAAAAGTTGCACCCACCAGTACCTAAGACAAAGAATTGAACACGCAAATAGTCTGGAAAAATACCTCCGAAAACTAAAGACAACTCAACACGGACTTTTACCAAGGTAAATAAAAGCATACTTTCTCACAAACGCCAAATACCATTATAAAGGAAAAAGAAGACCAGACAAAAATAAACAGCATAGAGGAACGAACAATGGTGACGACAAAATAAAAATCTTCAAAATCGCCAACACAGAGACTACAAGTACAACAAGAAAAGAAACATTCGTACAAACCGAAGATTGCACCAATCACGAAATTACACAGAGATTGAAGCTGCTCTCAACGAATACACAAGACCGCTCGAGGCTTCCTCTCTCTCTCACCGTTACCAGAGATCCCATCAAGAGCAACAACAACAACGGCAACCACAACAGACAACCAAAAACAGAACAAGACTAAAACTGGCGCTCACCATAACACATCCGATATATGCCATCACAACGTAAGAGTCAGCAACAATAGTCACAACACCAAAGACACCCTCCTCACAACCCCCTCCCATTCAACATCGGGAACGACAGCAACAACATCCACCATAACTTTAACCAAAGGATTACCGGACTAAAGTCCACCTTTCTTTGCAAGATTCGAGCGAACAACAGCACTACTCATAGATTTCGTCACAAATATTCACAACATACATCAGCCACCGACACCACAATTCTCAACAGGAACAAAATACAATTTTAACGCCACAGACACAAGAAACAGCAGACATAACTCAACAGGAAAACAACTCAACTACATAAAAATATCAACTGACGACAACACCCAGACAAAACTCCAACAGTAACACCACTGCCAGCACTCATGAGATGATCATGTCCCACTCGAGCACTACAGAACAGAGAACGTCTTATGATGAAATGATCCACGAAAGCTCCAGTGGCGATTTAAATGTGTTATCGTAATCACCTCACCACCTTGCATTCGTTCATCCCATCCCAGAGTATCAATTTCATTGATGATGTGTACCATAAAATAACTGGAACTGATTCGAGGGGCCCCAGCCAACTTACAGGGTACTTGGCCCATGTCTCATTGAAAGAAGTCAGATGTGCAGCTGTGGCCTGGAAACTCTATGTGCCAAGTGTAATTAAGAAAATGCAAGGGCGATCATAATCATGTATCCCTAAAACTAACGAAAAATATTTAACAGTTTACTTAGATTTAGAACCAAATTAACTTACATGAAATTACTGCCAATTGAATTAATTTAGTGGAAACATATAAGAAATATTTAATCGAAAAGTAAAATAAGAATGTCAATGTTGATGAAAACCCAAAGGATGAAATTTCTTTATTATCATTTTTAATTAAATCATGACGTGAACAATTGTCAGACTAACATATGCATACACACGACTGTGCGTGGACACACTTTTGTTAAGATGTTTTAAACCTGCACAAATCAATCTCTAACTGATGTATCTGATCACTTAGAGGACATTAACATGTTCACGTCCATCCTCACAACAACTAGTTATCCATCTGATCCATCCATCCAAATTTCCATTGACACTTTTGTCACCATGAGCAACATGAAATCCAAATCCATTCGTTCCAGCATTGCTGAAATGATAAAATATGGAATATATAACTTCAAAAATATAACTTTAATAAATAATCATAGTAAATAATGAATAATATAGGCGACCTCAGTTGTACCTATAACATACGCTCAACGTGAGATTTTGTGTGTATTTATTGTTAAAAAACTAACGTGTGTTATACGAAAATATTATTAAATTGTGTATTACTCTAAGTAAACATAACAATGTGAAATGTTCATAAATGTTCACATTGAATCCCTTGCATATACGAAATATAAGGTTTCTTAATTATTTGGGGTTTAGTCTTTAAGTATATAGTTATATGACTTTGGAAATGAAATTTATTTTTGATAACGTAATTAAAATCTCTACCAATATTATTTAGTTATCTCTGTCTGTGCAACATTTTTTTTTCAGATTGCAATGTGCCTTCACAGTTCTACTGTTGATTATGTTGACAATTTCATTTATTACTCTTGCCTTACTTTCGACAAGACCGAAGTGGAGCGGCGAAATGGTTTTGGACCTGTGTGAAAGAATTATTCCTATTAGGGACACGATTCACAAAGACAAGAGAAAAGAAAATAGTAAGAACAATCATGATGATAGAGGAAGCAGTTTTACAGTGGGTGGAGAGACGGACGACCAAATGCAGACTCATGACAATTGGCCGTATTTGTAAGTATAAATTGTCATATTTGGATATTATATCTCATAGCAGTGCACGTACTGTGGTGTGTCCGTCCAACGTTCATGCTTTTATTCGTTAATGAACAAATACAATTATCTCACTTGACAATAATGTTTCAAATCTGAGAAAGATCACAGTTAACAAAATTCTCCCACACATGCACATTGCCCTCAACAAACATCTACAACATTGCCTCTATGTTAACATATCAAGCGAATTTAAACCCAACTTCACATCCACAAAGTTATTTTAATGAATACATATAAATTTTTTCATGGAATAATAATAAAACTCACACATCTACAGATGCCTGCATAAGTGCATAACCTATTCAATTATTATAAATATACAGCATAAAATTTACGGTGTGGATTATTATTGTTATACATAATAATCATGTACAATGAATATTTTTCAACAGTTTTAAACTTTGCTTATCACCTAACGCAAATTTAAAAAAAAATACTGTTGAAAAATATTTTCGAAAGCAGAAAGATTTTCCAGTTACACCGGTCACAATGTAGAGAATATTACTTCTTGTGAAACAGGTATCTCTTACATGACCGATTGTCGGTTACAGTTTACAATTATAGTTAGAGTGTTCATTGATCTTAAAAACAGTATGTTGTGAACCACACCACACTTTGTGATAAACGCTGAATCTACATAATTCAATAAAGTAATTTTGATGATTGCAAATCATACCATTTTATCTTATTCGCTGAGTCTGGTAATCAACGGAAAATGTATTGTCATCAGGGTCTATAACATTTACCTTCAGTTGGGATCAATTCTCGGCCCACCGTTTGAACCTGAACATTAGCGTTCATTCGCTTGGCATTAAACAATATACATGTGGTGTTACATCCATCCAGAGGAATAAGAACGATAAATAAAATATTAACACATAAGTTACTAGAAATATGAAAGAGCAAACAGGAACGAAAACTGCAACGTAATTGTAATGGCATGAGTGTTCATTTAACAAAGGCAATATCAATAGGTTAATAAGGAAAACTAAGGTTCTTCTTCACCATATCTGGGTATATTCTATGACTTAATCAGCAAGAAGCTTGGGATGGGAATCGGGCATGCGCTACAGCGGTTTTGTCTGGTCCAACATTTACCCTAACAATTTTCAACATTCTTTTCGTCTGTCAGAAGTAACATTTGCACATTTATTTTCTATACATTTTATAATCAACGGTCTTTGTCCATATTTTACTAAAATTAATATATTTAGTTCGACAAAATAGAATCATTATTGATTTTCCCAAGTATAAACTATAAACTAAGAATAAATAAATTTATTAAGACTTAAAATGTGAAAAACTTTTAAAATTTAAAGACGGTTGATGGATGTGTTAGAGACGAACTCAGAGAGAGATATAGGGTCGCCCATAGTTGCGTTCAATCACACACACATGCATATGTAAATAGCTAATAAATACAAAAGTATGAGCAGTGAGTTAGTAATATTTAATCTGCAACAACAGTTTGATGTAAAACAATACCTCCTAAAAGATACTAAAGCAAAACAATGCTACCGCTGGCACAATATACTTACTAAGTGTATATAAACAGTTTAGAACTAAATTTGGAGTCTATACATGTTTACCAGATTAACAGTGAGCACAAGCTGAACAGGGTCAGTAGGTTTAACCTATCTAATCAAAACGTACAATGCATTATCTCTGAAGGTGGTAGGGGGGGATGCTTCTAGAATGGCCAGTAGTCCTATAAAAGTGACTTTCCAGGCATTATACCTGATTAAGGATGTAACATCTAGGCCTAGTTTGGTTAGCGCACATCTGAGATAGTATATGGGTTACCCATGAGTCAAACCTCTGTATACGCATGTATAAAGTCTGAACATATATGCATAATTTTAAGAAATACAATTTACCACAACATTTTATTCAATTGTAATATTAACAAATAGCATCTTCAATATGATTTCCATCATTTGTGATGCAAAGGTTGATCCGCTTTGCAAGATGCACGTGAACTCAATGAAATAACTCCACATTTTAGCGTTCAACCACATGTGTTGCTCTGTGATTTTTATTGAGTACACTTCCTCCTTCAGCATACCTCAGAAAAATGTAACGGGGCTAAGGTCTGATGAGCAAGTAGACCCCAACACACGAGCTTTCCAGAAACCACACTACACCATAATTATTTGCACTCCTTGCTGTTTGGAATATTTCACCCAATGCGGATTGCTTGGCGACCAGTAGTGAACATTATGTCTGTTAGGTCACCATTCACATAAAACAAAGCTTCATCCCTGAACAACACATCGTCTTAGGTGAAAGCCTTCCAACTCATGTTATGTTCCCCAAGGATCCTATCACTACGGGTATCACTTCTGCTTTTATATTTCTCAGTATCTTAATATTTAATCTGTAATTAGTATTTTCATTTTATTCTTTATTTGATTTTACTTCTCTATTACTTGGATCGGCGACATCGATGATTGCTGATATTCTGTTGGTCTTATTGAAATGTATAATGTCTAGTCTTCGTGCAGGAATCATTCGATTTGTTCTTATCTCGAAGTCCCGTTATAGTTCAACTTATTCCTTTTCGGTGTCTGCTTCTGGAGGGTATCATTATTATTATTAGTAGCAGCAGCAGCAGCAGCAGTAGTAGTAGTAGTAGTAGTAGTAGTAGTAGTAGTAGAAGTAGTAGTAGTAGTAGTAGTAGTAGTAGTAGTAGTAGTAGTAGAAGAAGAAGTAATATTAGTAGTAGTAAGAGATATTATAGTACAAGTGGTAGTAGTAGTTGTACTCCTATTAGTAGTATCATTATCAATATTACCATAAGTAGTAGTATTATAGTTTAAATGAATTCATTTACTTAATCTATTGCAGTTCAAAGAACTACTTTCCTCAGCCAATCATGAAAAGTCCTTTTCACCCTAAATTCACCCTGAAATGGAATTTCAACAGTACTGCATTTTTAAGGAGACCGGATGTAAGAGGGCAACCATTTAAAATCATAACTTGGATGGTAGGCACACGCTATACCCCAGTACTTCCAGAATTGGTGCACATGCGAGTCTGCCCAGAAATGCCATGCCTGATAACTACAAACAAGACTTACCAAAATGCAAGTGCCGCGCTTGTGTGGAATGCTCAAATTATGCGTGATCCAGACCCACCAATTCGGTCAAATACAGACCAGGTTGGTGCTTATTATTTAATTAGTAGTAGTAGTAGTTGCGGAAAGATAACAGAAGACAACAGTAGAATTACTGTCAGTAGTAAATGTGTAGTATAAAAAAATCCAACATTAGTTTAGTATTATGCTCGTCACTTTCTATCCCAGTTTAAGAAAGTTCCTGATGATGTAACTGTTTGGGGGATGAACACACAGACAAGACAACATTGGTTTCACATGCTGGGTAATAATTAACTCGACTGATGGCCCCCAGATGTGTAAAACACCACATGGGATAGAAGGATATAGACTATACAAACATTACGGAATTAGACATAGATATGAAATGATAAAAATGTAACAATGAGATGAGTAAAAGTAAAATAATAATGTTATAAACCAATAACAAAATTTAAATATAAGTGAAAGTGAATTGCTTGGGATGCAGTCAAAATGATATTACATAGGAATAGGCCACCTCTACTACCAATGAAATGTAAGTCTAAATATTCTCTGTCTAATAGTAGCACTCAACCCACTAAATGTTCTGCCCTTTTATGAATGGGCCTCCAGGGTATGAGTCCCAATTGGATTAATGACTATGCACGCACCATAATATTATGCGCGTTATAATTGCAAACGCACAATCATATCTAAACGGACAAATTCTTACGTACACGTAGTTTAAACCATTATTGTGCGTTTTATTTTAAAATTAGGTTTATGTTTTCCATAATTCTGAGCCGCAGAAGCCGGACTGGACCCATTTACCCAGTTTTCGAAACTCCGCTTGGAAATCTGCATTCAACTGGACCATGCATTACAGGTCGGTTCACTGCAAAGAATACAAATAATAGATCCCAAACAGTGTTGTTTGCAGCAAAATGTGTGATACTCTTTCTTAACCTAATATATATCTAATAAATTAACACTGATGTGTTCATGCATGAGAGTGTGTTTGTGGGTGATCTTTGTGTGTGTTGGTATGATTAGTTATGTATTAGTGTATGTTATGCATGCGATTAGAAATGTGTTTGCGTATAATTAATCAGTTAAAAGCATGGATTTGTGTGTAGCCAATAATTTGTAATATTCCCAAGATTTCATTATTTCATTTGTGCAGATTTGACTCAGACTTTATTACCAGATTTGGTGTCATAAGAAAACGTACAACCACAATTCCAAAGAATTACACAGAAATAATAGCAAAGAAAAGAAAGCTGGCCGCATGGATTGTCAGCCATTGTGGAACCGAAGGCAGACGAGAAGAGTACGTCAAACTCCTGCAGAAATACGTCACTGTTGACGTGTATGGAGATTGCGGTCTTTTCAAGTGCCCCCGCCACACAGATGACGCATGCCTGGATCTCGTTAGTTCCCAGTACAAGTTCTATCTTTCCTTCGAGAACGCATTCTGCAGGGACTACATCTCGGAGAAATTCTTTCGTTATTACGATACAGATATGGTCGTCGTTGCTAGAGGAAGCAATGAGTATAGCGTGCGTATACTGCATATCACACACACACACACACACACACACACACACACACACACACACACACACACACACACACACACACACACATACACACACACAAACACGCACGCACGCACGCACGCACGTACACACATATATGCATATATGAAATACTGTTTTATAAATATACTATGATATAAAGAAAATAAAATGAATACAATGTTATTACTATTGACATCATTGTACATTGACTTACTCATCAAATCAATAGTAAAACTTTGACTTAAATCATTAATACTAATGTAGTGAGTGTTATTATCATCACGATTTTCAACGTCAAACGGAGCTATTTGCATTGGTCAAAGAAGTTTAAAAGAGTATGCAAACAAACGTGTCTTAATGTTTATTTTTCTAGGGAAATTGAAAAACAGGTGTCCTTACACACCATCTCTAATCTTAATTTTGTATAAAACAGGACTAGAATGCGAAATACTCAATAACACACATCATGCCTGTCACCTCTAAGAGTCTCTTCATATAAAAAATAGTGCATAATGTTATAAATCGTAACAAATGATTATATGAAGTGAAGGATGGGGTGGTAAACGTGCGTTCAGTTACATTCTACAGTTATGAAATATTACCTTGGAACGATGCTTAAGAGAGTGTAGAACTAATTTTGTTTTAAATATTGCATGTTCATTATCTCTCAGTATATCATATAACAAAGTTGCACAAATCTCTGGCTTGTCTGAAGATCGCTCAATAGTGTGCAAGAATGTGGCAGGTGCTTGGCGTACAGGGTGACAATACTGGGAAGATTTAAAACATAGAATAATGTGACGCCAATGCCACTTATTTAATGGATATTATTAATAATAATTAATTAATCATCCAAAACTAATTACAAGTGATGAGAATCTTAATTTATTTTATTAATAATTCTCCATCGGACACCACTCATGTCTCTCACTTGGTGGATATGTGTGTGCTGTAAACGTTTTCTTTCTTCCAAAACGTTAAGTCAACATTTACTGTCATAGATAGAAAACCTCTTACTAAAGCAGAAGACAAATCCGTCATTAATCTATATTTAGAGGGTCCCATCCTCCAAGTCCATTCTCTCTCAACCACTCAGTTATCTCACCATCAAGCTAATGGCCACCTTTCAAGACTGTATACTTCAAAGTGATTAGACAATCTATATCTACAGCAGGTAAAACGTATAGATTTCGACCCATTGGCCGGTTCGTTCTCGTTCTCGTAAATCGTAACCACTTGATAATAAAACCATTCACCCAGTTGGGATGGTTCGCACTACATCAGCATTTTCTAACATATTCTCAACTCTGGTGTTTACTTCAAATCAGACACCTTCAAAAACGCCGTCATAAGGAATAACCAAGGTAGGGTTACTCTGAAAATTAACAATTTATGTAACAATTAAATTTAAAAATAAAGAGAGGTAAATTTACTTCACCATTAATACTCTTTTCCTAAATTTCTAGTTGACCCTTAAATGACCACAAACCCAACATAACGTACTTCTTTCAATCTTAGAAAATAGCATGGGGTATTTGATACATGAGTGAAAGAAGAATGTTTTGTTTAAAAAGGATGAATTAAATAACAAATATAACACGTAACAGGATATACATAAATGCGCACAAATATAATCGAGGCTATGCATATAATTGTATAGTAAGAACTGGCCTGACTTTTCTCGGCCAATACAATTTACCAGTGGGATTCTGGAGGAATTTTCTGGTCGATGCTTCTCAGACAAGGGCAGAAATGAATCTGATCTTTGGGGGTTGATTTTGGGGGGGCGCAGGAAGACATACTGATAGATCATGCTGGTCACGTGGTCTGTCGAACTAAATGCATGGAGAATTATCACAACTTGATCTGCTAAGTCGGTCAAGATTGTATAATATCGCAAGCGATGCAAGGGCCTAAGCGCAAGAAACGTGATAATTAAAGATTTGGCAGATATCCCTCGTACATTATAAATGAAATTTAATAAATGCCAAAAATATTACTAAACGAAATAAAATAATATTGTAAATAAAGTGTTATTTTCTAAATTACTATGACTAAATCTACCTATGTGCAGTGGACAATTAATGAGTAAATACATTTCATACCTTTAGTATGTCAAGAGCTTGAAGTTCTTGTTTGTCAAATAAAGAAGTATGGGCATTAAAACAAAATGTGACATGCACACAGACGAATGTTTTCACTTGACATGAACCAGCAGTGTGAAACTGAATGTTTCCACTTGACATGAACCAGCAGTGTAAAAACTGAATGTAACACATCGCATCTGGCGACACAAATGCAGCGCTATATTAATCGATGTAGCAAGGTGTGATACAGTGCAATGAACTACACATGCAGTGAAATGGAGCACTCGTGTACCAAAGTTACATTTCGTTAGAATAATGAAATCAGAAAGAAAAAAAACTAATATGACAAAATGTGACGCTCATTTAAACACTCAAGTAGTGATTATATAAGGCAGCACTGAGGTAATGTAGCAAAATCACAATGCTGATATGATGCAAAGGAAACAGCGCGCTTATATCTAAACAAGGTAGCAGTATTAATACAGAGCTAAGGCACATTAATAAGGGTAGCATGCTGATATGAAGCAAAGGTAAACATGGTGATATATAGAAAGAGTAACATTATTGATATATAGCAAATGCAATAATGCCGTTATGTAACAGATACCCAGAACAAACGTAGTTGCCCACACGGCTGCTTTAATGCCCTCTTCTTTCAGGAAAGAAATGCGTCTGAGTTTCTTTCAGGAAGATGTCACTAGTTTCTAACAATAGGACTGTGTTTTCTTAGTTAACAGATATGTTTCCATGGGTTACAATAAACTTAAAAAGATGAAGAGGTATAGTTCCAGAAACTAACAAAATTACTGTTGTCTGACTCTCCTATGGCTGGATGACATATTCTCATGATATGGACTTCTTTTGTTAAATATAATGCTATATCATTATCTTCTAGACCATGCTAACTCTATTGGTTCTAACATTCTCAATATAGTCCAAATAAAGTTAATTCCTATTACTTTGTTATCATACAAAATGACTGTCACCAGAAACTCACCAGGCTTTGTGTAGATGTTATGACAAGTGCCCACATACAAAAACGTAACGAAGGTTTCTTTAGATGAACTTTTTATTTTGTATGCAGTGTTATGAATAGGCTGTCATGTGTGTATGTGCATATGTACATTGATATGTGGAATGTAAAATGGACAGAAAAATGAAACAAACGATCGCGCTCACTTTTAAAAACCAAAGACAGTCAACTTCAATTTCAAAATGCAATAAATTCTATACACACACTCACACACACACACACACACACACACACACACACACACACACACACACACACACACACACACTCACACACACACACACACACACACACACACACACACACACACACACACACACACACACACACACACACACAAGCATTCATACTGCTCATGCTATAGACAGTCCTTTCACAACATGACATACATAATTATGGTCACGCTATGACCAGTATAAAAGGAAGACTTTTTGAAAGAATACGTTTTGATGAATTATCTCCCTTCCTCCATGATAATGACTGATGCATGCACAGTCAGAGGAGATGTGCCCATTTTAGTGACGCAAAATTCAGAATGCTTACAATAAATGCATGAATAAATATAGAATTGTATACAGATATTAAAAGAATCAGAATAATTCAATATAATTAATTCGTATGATTTTTCCCTTCCCTGATTTATTGATCAAGAACACATTTGTCATACCACAGTGCACCTGTAGTATAAATGATAAAAGATAAGAACACCTATGTAAAGAGTATTGTTCTACACATTAATGGAGTACAATACTAAAAGTAGACAGCAAGTAAAAATAGTTTCTGATAAAATGGATTCTTATTAGTGCTTCTGATCAAGCTGATAAACAATAATGTGGAATGTGTATGTACTGTATACAGTCCTTTTCGTTTCACTTGCCCTGTAGGACAAAATTAGGTCAACTCTCTACTCGCTTTGTTCTAAATCGTGCATGTCGCTGCATTGTCTCTGCTGTATTATTTATGTATTGTGTTGTGCTAAGAATACATGATTTATCTTTGTACAATGTTTTAGAGAGTTATTAAATATCATAGAAATGTATGTATCCAGATAGGGAATAGTTTGTAGTTAGTATTTATATATAATTTTGTAGGGTAGTTATAATATTTTCTTAATTCATTTTAATATTTATTCGTGTGAGGATGGCTTTGTGTTGGCACAAAAATATATTTATATAATTATTTTGTACTTCATTTTGTAAATTATTCTTTAGAAAAGTGTTGCGTTTAAAGAGTGTTTAGTGTAGTTTTTTTACATAGTAAAAGCATTATAAAACACTAAGTAGTTTACGAGTAAATTTTATATGAAACAAAGTAAGATAGGACAGAAGAGTCAATTAACACCGATTTCTCTCATCTGTGTCTGAATTGTCTACTGCAGTACCCTTTGCGTCCAGGACTCAGAGAATCATTAGCGCATGTGAGTTTGTCAAAAAGGAGATGTTTGTTTGGTTGTATGTGTACAGAGAGCTGTGTGATCAGAGAGACAGAGAGTCTGGCGGTAGACCACCATGAATAAAGGCCTCGTGTAAGCTGTAAACATAGTGTTGCATGTTATGTACATCTATATCTCTGCTGAGGCTGTCATAAAAGATGTAACGTATTGTCATCCATCATCATCGTTGTTTTCATCTCGCATCATGAGGTGACCCATAACAAACACTCTATACAAGAGGACCAACTCTCATCACAATAATATTTTCATTAGAGCTATCATTACTTTTTCTAATTTCCTTATCCATAGTTGTTCTTATTTCATCACTGAATACATACGTAATGAATATGTTATCTTTTCCCCCTTATAGCTTCATGCTCCATTTGGAACCTACATCAACGTCGCCGACTTCAACAGCACAAAAGCTTTGGCCGACCACCTCCTCTACCTTGACTCCCATCCGGAAGAGTACCTCGAGATCCTCAAGGACAAGGACGCATATCAGTCAGTTTACGAAGATTATCCCATCCGTGATGGTAATGGAAACATTGATTACATGGAATATCACTACGAAGCCATTCCATTCTGTGAAATGTGTCGTAGTCTTTGGGACTTAGATAAACATCGAAAGACAATATCGAATATCGTGGAGTGGTTCGATAAAGGGAACTGTTACGATATAAATGACATTATATAACGAATTACATACGTGTGCATGTATGTGTACATATACGTGTGTACGCACAAGGACAGAAACAATAATAGAAATGAAGTACGCGTTCAAAAAGCTCTAATAGAAACTATGAGAATAACTTGATAGTAGTTCAAATAGAAACCCTGAGAATACCTCAGGAGACTCCCTGATAAAAACTATATAATAACCTGAGAGAAGCTCTAATAGAAATTATGAGAATAACTTGCGAGAAGCTCTGATGGAAAGTGTTAGAATAAATTGAGAGAAGCTCTAAATAGAAAGTCTGAGATAAACTTAATGGAAACTTTGATAGAATCTCTGAGAATACCTCGAGAGAAGCTTTAATCGAAAATGTGAAAATAACGTGAGATAATCTCATTTTAGTGTGCACATTTCTCTGCATTTTAACGATGTACTGCTTTTCATTTAAAGAATTTAATCTCTAAATTTCAATAACAATTTGGAATGCATTGCTACTATTTCCAATACCGTTGTTATTTCTTATGCTGCTGCTATAAACAACAACAAAAGTACAACACCATCACCACTACTACTACTATAATTATTGCTATTATGCTCTTCCTACTACTACTACTACTATAATTATTTCTATTATACTCTTCCTACTACTACTAAAATAAATTAGCTAATAAAATGGTAACTTATATGCATCTTTCGTGATGATATCAAGGGCATTACATTTTGCAATATATCGAAAAGACTGTATATGTGGATACTATAACATACATAACGACCGGAAATTTACAAACGAAAGTAGTATCACAGATTTAAAATTTAGTGAACAATGAAATTGTAAAATGATTTAAGTAAGCATTATTTTCTGTGAAATTCGAGATTTATTTCAATGACGTGAACATTAAATTAGATATTCATGAAAATACTGAAATCGTTAAAATATCCTGAACAAGGGCAAATGTTATTGTTTAATCGCCTGACTTCTAAAATAGAAATTTGCTGAGCAGTTGCAAGAAATATTAGACATACAGTATCTCCTGACAGGCTTTATGCTATAAATAAAACAAGTCTGAAGATCTACAACAGGTCAGATCAGCAAAGAACTACAGACCGCTCCATCGCATGTCATTCGGCCCTTTAGAAATTGCTTTCAGGAATTATTGTGGACGAGAAGAGTAACTTTGGAAAATTGACCTCTGACCAATGAGCACAAAGGTTGTAAACTATGGCAGCAGAAGAAGAAAATAAGAGCAAAGAAAGATACAATTTAAAATTCGCAGCAAGCAATGGAGAACAATTCTAGTGATGTTATTGTTTGACTACCAAATGATGTGTCATTCATTTTTACTTTCGTGGACACTTGAGACAATGAAACTGCACGAGTTATATGTACTCTCGTTACTTATCTTCTTTATTTTATTATTTCTTTAAGTGTATACTTTCAAATCAGTTTACAGTAGAGTGTAATTGATTTACAGCTTAATGGTCATTCTAGTATAATTTGACTAATTGTTATCAAAATTTGGCGCTATTTGCAAAAGAAGCAGTTAATAAGGTCATACTCTAGAATTGCAAATAGCATAAGTATTCATTTCACTTTTCCATTTAATTAATGTTCCTCATTACCTTATTGGTAAAGGAAAGATTGTGTAATTTATTTTTTTGCTAAAATGATTATTTCTGAGATATCAGTGTGAAAAAATATCATGTTTATATGTTGTTTGCATAAGTGTGTTGGACACTTTTATACGACTAATTTACATGGTTATGCAAACAACTCTACCTATCGTAATGTGTGTGATGTGGGGTCGGGAAGGATGTTGAATGTTATGGACACTGAGGATAATCATGGACAGTTACTTTATTCCCTCAGGCTTCTTCGTGCACAGCAATACACCTGTAACTCTTTGTGACTATGGAATACATTCCCTTTTTTGGCCATGTTTAACAAAACCTTAAGGCATAAAAGTTGAAGTTGTAATCTTTTGGAACACATGACTTCTTGGGTGTGAAATGACCTTGACTGAAGTTAAACACAATGAAAGTATTACTCAATGCCACAGTAGTTCCCAAGTCACTCACGAATAATGTTTGTTCCAAACAGGCTAATAAGAGCGAACACACACATATTCATACCATGACCAAACCACATTACTTGATCTTATGACAGTCATTATTGAAGGCATTTGTAACTGACAGCTACACAAAAATTACAAATATGTGTGGGTCATTTGTGTTGTTTTATACGTATGACATTTTCAGTTAAATCTCTGAAACTCAAGAAACTTTTTAATTGTATTTTTGTACTTAGAATTCCTTATTTTGTTATTTTTCACAAGTAGAAGATTTGTAATTGAAATATTTTGATTCATACTTAGGGAATTCATTATAATTTCTGGGCCATGTCGTGTGTGAGAACCCATGTATTTAACTGAATATTTTATAGATAAAATATCTATCTATCTTTCTATCTATCTATCTATCTATCTATCTATCTATCTATCTATCTATCTATCTATCTATCTATCTATCTATCTATCTATCTATCTATCTATCTATTCATCTATTCTATCTATTTAACTGAGAGGGTGAGAGAGAGGGAGAGAGAGGGAGAGAGAGAGATTGGAGCGGCTTAATTAAGTTTCCCTATGGAATATTCATATATGTCTTATCATTTTGGCAGTTTTTCAAAAGCCTTCTTCATCCTAACTTGCTTGATAATTCCTTTCCATCTTCGTTTCTTCATCCTATGGCTCTCTTTATCTGCATGATAAATATCTTCACTCCTCAATGAAGTACAGATACTGACCACAGAATGATACAGATCGGGACAAGAACCAGGCTGTTTGCTATGAAACTTTCATGCAGCAAGTCAGATTCATTGCTGTTGCTGACAAAAAGGAATTGAGCCATCGTGTCTTTATGTCAGGGAAAAGATTTCAAATTATAATCCCCATCAAATGTCACTATGATTGAAACTTCTATTTTCTTAACTCATTGTAGGTTTATTTATGTCAGGTTAGTATCTTTCTGAAGAGAAAACTGAATTGTAACTCTTGGATGTTACTACTTTGTAAAGGGAAGCAATTGACTGTTAGTTAGAAGGGTAAAACTAATAGAGCTGAACAGATATTATGTCAATTTTTTACTAGACACAGGAGGTTATGTAAACCACCATACCGATCAAAAAGCAGCTATCGTAAAATATGACTTGAAAAGGAAAGAAATGATCAAAATCGTTATTAATGACAGTACATGTATTATTAAAAATTTCATCAGTAGTCATAATCATTCGAATATCAATCAATCAATCTATCTATCTATCTATCTATCTATCTATCTATCTATCTATCTATCTATCTATCTATCTATCTATCTATCTATCTATCTATCTATCTATCTATCTATCTATCTATCTACCTACCTACCTACCTACTAATCTATCTATCTATCTATCTATCTATCTATCTATCTATCTATCTATCTATCTATCTACCTACCTACCTACCTATCTATCTATCTATCTATCATATATCTATCCATCCATCCATCCATCCATCTATCTATATATACAATACATACACTGGTACTGTTAACATTAGTAACACATTTATTTAAACTTGTTATTTTTCTTGAATGAATTGAATAGATAATTATATGACTAAATATTGATCAAAATAACTAAGCACATTATTAACATTTAACAACATAAATCATTTACTAATCATTTCTCTAGTTTGCGATCTAAGTATAAGTAACATAAATAATTCCTTTGCTACTTCTCCGTCATGTTTCCATGTCTGATAAATATTAACTTTTGTTCATAAACAATTATTTTGTAAGCACCTTATTTACTGTACAATAATCAATTATGTCTGAGAGTATACTTTTTTATTCCTTAATTTTGTTCTTGTAAACATTTTATTTTTCTTGTCCCTTTTTAGCCAGATGAAAACTCGCTGATTGCATATTATAACGGCCGGTCGTGGTCGCATAAATACATCATGAAAGAACACATCAACCTGTATATTTGCTTAATGCACGCAGCTATAGCCCTTTAAATACAAACAGTCTGTGCTTCGAAGATGGCCGAACGTACGTGTTCATGAACTTAGAGAAAGATGAAAATTAGATTTAAAGTAATTAAACGCTTGAATGTGATTGTCACGTCGCAGGTAGGCAGCATTCTTAAGGGTCAAATTCGCAGATTTCGTTGTCTTCATTCGATACAGTTTTAACTTTACTTATATCGTTTGATTACACTCAACTACTCTTAAAGGTAATAACTACCATAACGCCTACAATTTCCCAGACATTTAGAGCACTTATTGTTGTCTGTACAGGCAATAAAAATAGATGCTAGCATAGTGATTCTCATGTCCTCTCCTCTCACCTGTCAATGAAATATATATTTTAGATCTCCCTACTGAAATGTGAAAAAATAGTTACTGCAATTAGACAAAATAGTTATATTCCCAAAGAAGAAAAGTGCATACTCTTACATTAACAATAATACATGTCCAAAGAGAACATAACAGAAATTATATTTTTTTAAGTATAAGCAGTGTCACAAAACGGGCGGGCTTGTTACAAGCCGACCCGAGCTGAAGTTAGAGATGCAAGGGGTGAAGTCTATTTTTGGCCTGCTCCGGTGCACCTCCAAAAAAAGCCCGTGACGTGTGCCAGTACTACGTCGTGTCAGGTTGTTACAATGACACACATGACATACTCCATTGATGTTTGGGTGGGGCCCACTTTATTAGTGTCATGCCAAGGAACGTTTTATTGGCGGTGTGTGTTGTGAGTGTGTATCATAAATGTGAATAAATGGACGAACAGACGAACGGTGCAAAACAATAGTACAAATTCTTTCGTCCCTCTCAAAAACTATGAATAACAAGAGAGTTGAAAGATGTTTAAATCAGGTTATTTATTTCCCGATTTAAAAGGGGCACTACTCTTTCGCACAGTGATTAATCATTCATTCAACTTTCCAATGTCATACACTCTGTGGGAAATAAGGGGAGATGAAAATGATGAAATTCAAAATATAAAATAAAGATTAATTACACAATTCTTATGCGGCAAATGGGGCCGCTTTAACAATAGTTGACATGTAAAATAAGCATTACTTTTAACATTAGAGTTCTTATTTTGCAAACGATATAATAGTGTTCATTTTCTTAAGAGTCCTAGACTTAAGTATGTGCGCGTTAGCCGTGCTAATGATTACTCACTATTAATGTCAGAGTTCCAAGGAGATGACGTAAACTCACACGTCACTTATAAGCGGCACTTCAAGGTGAAGATCACGGCGCAATTGAGGCGTCGCATTACAGGTGAAGATTCTGCAGAATCTAGGCACCACTTTCAGATTATCACTGGGGAGAAATCTGAAATTTAGCTGACTGTTGTCAGCCTCGATAATTATCGTTGTACCGGTTGTCGTGGAAACGGACAGCCCAACGACGTTTAGCATTATCGGGTGGAGTCGTCCAGTGGGATGTGTCGTCGCATTACATTGAGTGTAGAAATCCGGATATGTCTGTGAGACGATCACGGTGCTAGCCTCTCAATTCGCGGGATAGACTGCCAAAACGAACTCAGACAGGGGGAAGAACAAGTTGGTCCCTCGTGTCGTTAACTGCATACAACCAGCGTCGTATGCATGGGTTTTTTCTTGACAGCGAACTTTCCACTTTGCCAACAGTTATACTGAGTAATTTTGCCTCGCTACTCAATATATGGCATCAGACGGATGGAAAACGGATGGAAAGAGATTATTGCAGCTTTCCTTTATGAAATCTCTGTACATGAGATAATTCATACGTGAAGTTAGACTGGCTTCAGACGAATCGACGTTTTCAACATTGAGAGTAAAAGTCTTCATTTTGCCTCTTATATAGCTCTCACTGAAGGTTTCCAAAACTTCCAGAAGCTATGTCCTGTGACATGATTTTTGCCTTGGATATATAGTGGTAATCGTGATGCACGCTTTTCTGTGGTCAATCCTAATGCGCACTGGCCATTTCACTCGTCAACAACATGTGACGGTATTGCGCAGTTGTCCCAATTTATTTAATATACATATTCTTCATAAACTAATATATATATTCAATATGATAATTAACACACACTGCGTCACGAACGTCTGTCTACTAAAGAGGTCTTAGGTGACCGTTACTGGAAGTTACATGCTACATACGAAAAATAACAAAACTCGGATTACTTCAATTAGTTTTGTTAGCGGTTTTTTAAAATGAAATAAAATATAATTTCTGTCCCTCATTTCCTGTGACAACCCCCTTCTTAAAATTGATTGGAGCTCACAGAGTGGAAATCAATTAGGAACAAAAAAAATTTTATTTCACACGATAGTCTCCACAGGAATTATATGCGCATCTGTGGAGAGACTATCCTCTCTCTTGTTTATATCGCGGTTATGGCATGCCGGGATAATGCATCGGCACCCGAATTTTCTCGGCCCGCGATGTGTTCGACAACGAAGCTATACTCCTGTAGCAGGAGTGTCCATCTAGTTAGCCTAGCGTTATCATACATGCTAGTGCGCAGATATGTCAGCGGCTTATGATCGCACTGCAGGATGAATGGTTTAGAGTACAGATAGGCACTAAATTTCTTGAGTGCCCATACGATTGCTAAGCACTCTTTTTCAATCGTAGAGTACCGTGTCTCACGATCTAACAGTTTCTTAGAAGCGTATGCTACCGGTAGGTATTCGTCATCTGTCTCTTGGAGAAGTATGGCACCGAGGCCTTCGTCTGATGCATCGGTCCTGACAATAAATCTTTTGTCAAAGTCTGGTAACTGTAGGACGGGTTTACTGGTCAAGATGTCCTTCACTTTTTCGAGGGCGGTGCTACACTCTGCCGTCCATCGTATTTTCGTGGGTTGTTTGTTCCCAGTTAAGTCCGTCAGTGGTTTAAGAAGCGTACTGAAGTTTGGGACAAATTTTCGGTAGTACCCCACTAGCCCCAAAACTGCCCTGACCTGTTTCTTTGTAGTCGGTAAGGTCATGTCACGAATGGCTGCAGTCAAGTCTAGATTTGGGCCTATTTGTCCGTCACTTATGATATGGCCAAGAAATTCAATCTCTCGAAAGCCCGCGCGAACTTTGGAGGGTTTCACGGTCAATTTATGGCGCTCGAGAATGTCAAGTAGACCATCCACTGAGGATAAATGTTGGTCCCATGTTCCTGTTGCTACCAGTATGTCATCAAAGAAATTCAATGCGTCAACGCTCTCTAACGGTAATTTTCGCATGAAGCGCGCGAATGTTGCGGGTGCGTTCGCTAGTCCGAACGGTAGTCGGCAAAACTGAAATAAGCCTAGCGGAGTTGGGAATGCTGTTTTTGGTCTGTCGTCAATAGCAACTGACAGTTGCCAGTACCCTTTGCACATGTCAAACTTTGAAAAGTAATGTGCCTTGGTTAGTTTTGCGAATAATTCGTCCTGATTTGGGATAGGTTCCGCATCGAATTCAGTTATCTCATTTAACTGTCTGTAGTCCACACAAAAACGAAGCGTACCGTCTTTCTTTTTAACTAAGACGACCGGTGATGAATATGGGGAGATTGACTGTTCAATCACGCCCTGTTTTTGCATTTCACGCACCTGTTCTGCTATGTACTTTGTGCTCTCATATTTCTGTGGGTACTGTTTTAAGCGTATCGGTTTGTCACTTAAAAGTTTGATGCGGTGTTCAACCAAATCTGAGTGGCCCGGTTGGTCGGTGAATATGCGCGCGTGTCTGTGTAAGAGGTTGGACATTGCGTCGCGCTGTTCGACAGTTAAGTTCGAGTCAATCTCGACTTGATCGACTGTAACTGCAGAGTTAGGCTGGGTTTCGGCGGACATCATGTCTGTTCTGAAATTGGAGTCTTCCAATTGTATCAGTGCGACATTCACGTTTTGTATCTGTTCGTCGCTGCGTTCATAGTAACGCTTTAGCATATTTATGTGATAGATTTTCTGCTTATTTCCTATCTGTATGCTATAGTCGTTCTGCTTCACACGCTTAATAACGCGATAGGGTCCACGCCAGTGCATTTGCATGCGGTTGTTATGCGTGGGCCGCAAGAGTAACACGAGCTGACCTGGTTCGAGGTCACGTTCCACAGCCGTACGGTCAAAATTTCGCTTGTATCGGGGTTGTTTTTCGCGAACGTTTTCCTGTGCTAAGTGACACGTTTCGGTCAGACGTTGACGTAGTTCGGCTACGTACGTGTGAACATCTTTACCATCGGTCACAGTGTCTCCCTTGACCCATGTTTCTTTTATTAGCTTAAGGGGACCACGAGGTTGCCTGCCGTATAGTAGTTGGAACGGTGAATAGCCCGTACTCTCTTGTGGGAGTTCGCGATACGCAAAGAGTAATGGTGCTAGAAAACGCGGCCACTGGTCGGGTTGTTCCGAGGCCATTTTAATTAACATTTTCTTTATTGTACCGTTGAAACGTTCAACGGCACCATTAGACTGAGCGTGATATGGTGATGAGAACAACTGTTTACACGCCAGTAGACGCATTGTTTCAGCCATCATTGCTGAGGTGAATTGAGTGCCCTGGTCACTCAATATTTCTCGGGGAACGCCCGTGCGAGAAAATACGTCTATTAAAGCGTCTGCGACTTCGATCGCTGTGATGCCCTTTAATGCGACTGCTTCTGGATATCGTGTTGCAAAATCCACGATTGTTAGGATATAGCGATATCCTCCTTCGGCCGCGGGAATGATTGGGCCAATAATGTCTACTGCGACTTTTAGGAATGGTTCCTCTACTGTTGGTACTATCTCGAGGGGAACTCGACTGACACGCCCTCGGTCGATATGTTGTTGACACTGCGTACATGTACGAACGTACGAGCGAACATCCCTACTCAGGCCCGGCCAAAAGAAGTCTTCACGAACTCGCTGCTCAGTGCGACGCGCGCCCTGATGTCCAGACATGATTGAGTCGTGTGCAAAGCTTAGAATCAGCGGTCTGAGTGGTTTAGGGGTAAATAGACACGTGGTGCTTCTAGTATCATTTTCCTTATAGTCGGTGCGCCGAAACGCTAGTCCGTCCTTCAGGAAATACGTCATTGTCGCGTACTTGCTGGACGTAATAGTGTTTTTCCGTGCCAGCTTTAGCATTGAGGACAAACTTTTGTCCTCCTGCTGCAGGTGACTGAGTTGACTTGGGGTCAACTGCGGGAATGTATTCTCGACTATCTTTAGAGCTGGGGGTCCTTGTTTACTACGTTCCCGTTGTGCTCTAGTGATTACGGGGAGAACAGGATAGATGCCATCAGTGTGTGCGTCACACTGCCCGGGTGATAGTATGAATCCGAACTGCATGTCTCTTATTACTGCGGCGGTGACTGTACCGGAAAATACGGGTGAGGTAACATGTACAGTGGCTCTTGGACATGTACTAAGGTGTCCCATAACACATCGAATGCGGACACTACCCCTTAGATACTGTTCAGGGCGTACAAGTTTAGCATTTATGCAGCTTATGGACGCGCCTGTATCGACCAGTATTTTGACTTTTTGTCCGTTTACTGTAGCCTGTTGGGTCTTTAGAGTTGCACCTGTTTCAGTGCATACTTTTACATCACGTGGACTGGGACAGTTCTGAGAACTATGCCCCTTCCCTTTGCAAGTGTAACATGTCATAGGCGGGGAATCACGTGTGTGACGTCGTACGTCTTGTGACTTAGTATATGTCCGTTGTACCGGTTCGGGTTTTTCCGATTTCGCCATCGGTCGGTTCGGTTTCGGTGTATACTTCTGCCGATTTGTAGGAGGAGGGCGTGGTGCGCTCCTCGTAATTACCGGATCAGGGTAATCATTATACGTGTCTGCTAACCTCAACATATCACTGAAGTTAGCCGGGGGGTTTCGCTGCAAATATGTCGTCATTGCAGGCGGAGCAATATGGAGAAATTGATCTCTTAATATCAAATCAAATAGGCCCTCATATGTCTTCCGGATGTCTGTCAAATCAATCCATCTATCAAGATAATGGCGTAACCGGGTACCGAAGGCTTGCATGGTGTCATTTGCTTTAGGTATGGCTCTCCTAAACATTTTTCGAAAGCCTTCTGCTGTACATTGAAAAGTACGCATCAAACCCGTTTTGAGATCTGCATAAGTAATAGCGGGATCGCGCGTTAGATCAGTAAATGCGCGCGAGCTTTCACCTTGAAGTATTTGACCCAGTTGTTGTTTCTTTTCAATGTCAGTGTAATTAAAGTTGGCAATGAAACTGTCAAAGCGTGTCAAAAACTCGTCAATTGTCTCGACTTCAGGGTTAAAGAAAGCTAGCCGTGTACGGGGTTTATTTAATTCGGCCTGTTGCTTAGCAGTCCCATCTAACAACTTCTCTCTAGCTGTTACCTCTTGCTTAGCTAATTCAAGCTGTTCCTGATGTGCTCTAGCTTTTAACTTAAGCTTTTTCTCTTCTACTTCCTGCCTTTTATCTTCTAAATCCCTAGCTGACTGAATCTTTAATAACTCTATTTCTCTCATATCTTGGATTTCTTTCTCTTTAAAATCTCTCGCCTCTTTCGCTCTTTTTTCCTCTAGCTCATTTTTTCTATCCTCTAGCTCTCTCAGGTTTTGCATCTCTAGCTGTTTAGCTAACTCTCTCTTATCTTCTAGCTCTATAGCCTCTTTCGATCTTTTTTCCTCTAGCTCTCTCAAAGTTTGCATCTCTAGATGTTTAGCTAACTCTCTCTTATCTTCTAGCTCTATAGCCTCTTTCGATCTTTTTTCTTCTAGCTCTCTCAAAGTTTGCATCTCTAGCTGTTTAGCTAACTCTCTCTTATCTTCTAGCTCTCTCAAAGTTCGCATCTCTAAATCCTTAGCTACCTGTCTCTTTTCTTCTAGCTCTATAGCCTCTTTCGCCTCATTTTCTTTCGCAACATACCATTTAGCTATCTCCTCATCCACGTATTCCTTTAACTCGGCTTTTTCATACCCGAATTCTCTACCCATAGCCATGAGTTCTTTCTTTATGTTTACTAGCTCGGCCATTTTTAAAATTGCTAGTTATCACGAGTTGGATAAAGTGACTTAGAATATTCGCGGGATTTTGACCTCTGTCGGTCACAAGTGGTGCAATGGTGTGCGTATGAACACCAGCCACCACGTGATTAGGATTATGATAAACACGAATAAAAGAAATCCTAATCGCAAATTTGCAAAGTTAGCAAAATTAGCAAAACAACAGTTGCTAATGTAGCGTACGAAATATCGATCTATGTACGTCTAAACACGAGTCGGTACGCGTTAACGATAATAGCGTAAAGATAATAAAACTTATTTCAACACAATAATAAGTCTTATCAAAATCCAGTTCACCTAAGTCTCAATAGCAAAGCCCTAACATGCAATAAACAATGCATAATGGTGATGAGATAGAAAAGCAGGAAAGAGATGACACTTTCTTACAACAACACAATTTACCTTGTCAGATCACGGTCAGTGGTCACCAGATGCTTACAAAACGGGCGGGCTTGTTACAAGCCGACCCGAGCTGAAGTTAGAGATGCAAGGGGTGAAGTCTATTTTTGGCCTGCTCCGGTGCACCTCCAAAAAAAGCCCGTGACGTGTGCCAGTACTACGTCGTGTCAGGTTGTTACAATGACACACATGACATACTCCATTGATGTTTGGGTGGGGCCCACTTTATTAGTGTCATGCCAAGGAACGTTTTATTGGCGGTGTGTGCTGTGAGTGTGTATCATAAATGTGAATAAATGGACGAACAGACGAACGGTGCAAAACAATAGTACAAATTCTTTCGTCCCTCTCAAAAACTATGAATAACAAGAGAGTTGAAAGATGTTTAAATCAGGTTATTTATTTCCCGATTTAAAAGGGGCACTACTCTTTCGCACAGTGATTAATCATTCATTCAACTTTCCAATGTCATACACTCTGTGGGAAATAAGGGGAGATGAAAATGATGAAATTCAAAATATAAAATAAAGATTAATTACACAATTCTTATGCGGCAAATGGGGCCGCTTTAACAATAGTTGACATGTAAAATAAGCATTACTTTTAACATTAGAGTTCTTATTTTGCAAACGATATAATAGTGTTCATTTTCTTAAGAGTCCTAGACTTAAGTATGTGCGCGTTAGCCGTGCTAATGATTACTCACTATTAATGTCAGAGTTCCAAGGAGATGACGTAAACTCACACGTCACTTATAAGCGGCACTTCAAGGTGAAGATCACGGCGCAATTGAGGCGTCGCATTACAGGTGAAGATTCTGCAGAATCTAGGCACCACTTTCAGATTATCACTGGGGAGAAATCTGAAATTTAGCTGACTGTTGTCAGCCTCGATAATTATCGTTGTACCGGTTGTCGTGGAAACGGACAGCCCAACGACGTTTAGCATTATCGGGTGGAGTCGTCCAGTGGGATGTGTCGTCGCATTACATTGAGTGTAGAAATCCGGATATGTCTGTGAGACGATCACGGTGCTAGCCTCTCAATTCGCGGGATAGACTGCCAAAACGAACTCAGACAGGGGGAAGAACAAGTTGGTCCCTCGTGTCGTTAACTGCATACAACCAGCGTCGTATGCATGGGTTTTTTCTTGACAGCGAACTTTCCACTTTGCCAACAGTTATACTGAGTAATTTTGCCTCGCTACTCAATATATGGCATCAGACGGATGGAAAACGGATGGAAAGAGATTATTGCAGCTTTCCTTTATGAAATCTCTGTACATGAGATAATTCATACGTGAAGTTAGACTGGCTTCAGACGAATCGACGTTTTCAACATTGAGAGTAAAAGTCTTCATTTTGCCTCTTATATAGCTCTCACTGAAGGTTTCCAAAACTTCCAGAAGCTATGTCCTGTGACATGATTTTTGCCTTGGATATATAGTGGTAATCGTGATGCACGCTTTTCTGTGGTCAATCCTAATGCGCACTGGCCATTTCACTCGTCAACAACATGTGACGGTATTGCGCAGTTGTCCCAATTTATTTAATATACATATTCTTCATAAACTAATATATATATTCAATATGATAATTAACACACACTGCGTCACGAACGTCTGTCTACTAAAGAGGTCTTAGGTGACCGTTACTGGAAGTTACATGCTACATACGAAAAATAACAAAACTCGGATTACTTCAATTAGTTTTGTTAGCGGTTTTTTAAAATGAAATAAAATATAATTTCTGTCCCTCATTTCCTGTGACAAGCAGTAATTTGCCATCTAAAAAGGATGAGGATCCTTAACAAAATCAGTTATGAACTGTATTCAGATTAGTACTAAACATACCTTATTATGTAACAAGAGTCTTTTTTCAGTCATTGTTTAGAGAAAATTAAGTTGATTGTTCTTTTATTTCCCCTTCTAGAACACAAATAGTTCAGTTGTTCTTCTAAACTATAAATAGTTCTATTGCTCATCAAGTTTCAGAACAATTCGTTTTACCCTTCTAATCAGATCTACCACTTGTCCACTCGAAGTCATAACCTGGCTTTATTCCGCCGTACAAATTCATTGAAGCAGAACAATAATTGTATTAATTTCTAGTACTTCTTCACACTATAAATTTGTTCGATGCAGTCAACATATTCTGCCATCATATACCAAAGGAGTGTAGTGTATTCATTTACATTTACACATACTACTGCAGACGATTCCCACATCTCCACAGTTGTAGCAGTTTTCAATCAGTGAACCAGTAGATTCAAATAATGCATGAAAAGACTGCTTATTACTCTGAAAAGTATATTCAGGGGGCAAATCTATATTTCCTGTTTATCGCTTGATAGCTCCATTCATTCTTTCATTCAAGTGTCAACTTACAATTTCCTGCAATGGTATTTATTTTCCCAATACAATCACGCATCATAATAAATACAGTATATCAAAACGATGTCAAGCATGTGCATATTACATATAAGCAGCTTATTTAAAACAATTTGTAGAAATAATAGTCTACTTACATGAAACACAAGTAGACAAATCAATAGCAAAAATGTATGAAATCCATTCTCCCTCAATCAGTCAGTTAACTCAACATTATGCTAATGGCTGTCTTTCATGACTGGACTTCTTGCAACTTCAAATTTAATTGATCAAACAGTCGATTTCTTTACAGCATGTAAACATTTTATTCTCAGCCCATTGGCTGGTGTCTTTCTCAAAAATCTTAACCATTGGATAATTAAAAACTACTCAACCCAGTTGATCTAGTTCGCATTACACCAGCAATTTCTAGCATATTCTTAACTCGGATGATTACTTCAACTCAGACTCTTTCACAGATACTGTCCTAAAAAGTGCCCAATTTATATAACAATTAAATTTTAAAATAGGGAGATGCAAATTTACTCCATCACATACACCCCTCCTCTTGAGATGTTAACATTCTGGTTAACATCTACTTTATTAGGAATAAACTTCAATCATTACCAGTGAAGCTTCCACCATAATACGAAACGAAAAACAATTTACAAGAAAACAATTCTATGTCAGATTTAAGACATACTTATTCATATGACCCAAAATTATGTGTCAGTTTTAAGACATACATATAGATAATTCAAAATGTTTAGAAAAAAAGGTAATATAATTTTACGTGCTTCATAATCTCTCTCTCTCTCTATCTCTCTCACTCTCTCCCCACGCTACCTGTCTGTGGTGAATAGCTGGTTTGATAGCAAGCAGCCTGTGCGAACCGAACATCTGTCTACTGTCGTTATTGCGAGTCAGTTGTCGTTGTTTTGTAGCACGACTCACTGTTTTTCAGTATGAGTGCCCAATGATACATGATGTTTAGCCAAGCTGACAAACACTAATTTACTAAGGTTGAACGCTCTCATAACAAACTGAGGTTAATATTATATCGCATCGTTTGGTATATTACAATAGGCAACATTATCTCATTGAAGTTTAACTAATCATGAGATATATTTCTAAATGTGATGTATTAATAGAATATTATTTACAGACTTCATACCACACTAACCTGCTATAATAATTGTCTTCTATTTGTCCGCCCCACACATTTTGTGACGTAATAACAGAGGCCAAAGCTGATATTATTTCTTCTGAGTTCGCAATGGCTGTATGTCACATGTCTGGTGATGTCGATCATGGAAAGAATGGTAACTTAAAAATTCATTAGATGGGTGTTAAACTGTTACTTGCATGTTACTTAAAGAAAAAATCCTATAGTCCTGACACTTGAAATGTCATGTTGATACTTGAAAGGCATTTGGTGATATCTGACACAATTGCATTGCTAACGCAGTATCACACGAGTGAGAAGAAACGTGGAAACATTAGCTTTAGAGAAAACATCTTAGAAGTTGAATTCCTTAAATTTGTTTCAGTAAAGAATTAATTAAAGAAAATAATACGGGACAAGGGTAATGAAAATATCCTCGCAACAGATCAATGGCAATCATTGTTCTTCCTGAACATACGACACGTACCCACTTACATAGATATGCATGTATTACTAATTCAAGGATGATGTGCGATAGTGAATTAAATACTAGATTCCATATTTTGTTGTATGTAAACGGTATATAATAATGCTTATATGAATAGAATACTGAGCTCAAATTTTCAGAAAGGATCTTTACTTATCTCCTATAGGAATACTGGTATATTCAGTTCACTGAGCCTGATTTAAAGGAAAAAAAATACTCTAGTTATGCAAGTAACATTCACGGTTGTGAATACGTGTGTTTATGACAGTGGTGCATACCATTTAACACTCAAAGGAAAACTCACTTCTTTAAGGTATAAACACAGTTGAGCCGTTGTATATATTGTAAAAGATATATTTGTTAAAGATGAAGAATACACTCTATTCCCCAAACTAAACATGGACACTATTAAGCACGAAATTGTAAACAGAAAGGTTATAACAACCACAGGAATTACGACAACGTCATTGACGACGGCCAACACTTAATGATGATAGCCACAGCAAGAGATGACGCCACACCTAGTTTGCATTTCCTGAGTCTTTATGGCGGCACTGTCGCCATAGGGTGCATTGTACTCATCCACCCAATTTTGTTCTCAGGTAACTGATCTCCTCCTTCCCTGCCTGACACCTTGCCACGCCCATAAATTATAAAATTCTGGCGGTAATGGGAACCCATCAATTAGTATGTCGACGTACCCACTGGGTGAATTTAGAATAATGCATTATGCACATTTTAATAGTTAACAATTAAACATCTACAATGCACCGTGTAAAGGTATGGACTACTGCTTAGAAATGTTTGTTGCTGTTACATTGATAATATGGACGACGACGCCTGTCATTAGACTCATACCCCATTCCATCTACTCAGTAATAGATTGAGTAATATGTATATAGAAAATAGAGAAGACACAATATAATTACTCTATTATTACGATTCACTACAAACAAAAAGAAAGATAGCAAAGATTAGTCACTAAGAGAAGCAGTAAAGATGAGTTAATTATACCATATCCCACTTACAGACAAAGACACATGGAAGAAAGCAGCAAACCGTGCGTAAGCATATAGTAACGCCAAAAAATAAATAGTCACTAATGGACATGTGGAAGATCTCAAGTAGAGAAAGGTAATGAATAAATTGGATACGCGTCGATAAGAAACAAAAATGGCTGTCTCTCCACCTACCTTCTTGGATAATTATTGTTCAAACGACATTTCTGGTCGTGGGGGAAACTTGAGTGCTGGTTGTGACGTTTCTGATAGATCGGCAAGCTGTTAATTATCCACCACCCCCAATACCGCCCGTAATCTTAGTCTAATCCACAAAACACACCTTCTAGATGGCCATATCTCTTAGAACGGTGAACGATAGATAATGTACAGAAGAAGAGTGATAGTTCTAAAAGATACCTCGACCCCTCGTGATACATACAGCCAGGATAATAAATAAATACATATGACAGGCTACATAACATGAGGGGTCTATGTATGAACACTAATATACCGCAATAATTGTATTTAACAAGAATTAGCATAAGACAGCATTGATTACATAGAGCAAATATTTCAACAGTTATATAATCATAACCATGTGGTGTCATAAGAGAATGTTTGTTTTGAGTGCTATGGCACTGTAGTAATTTGGTTCATTCGTATGAGTGAACTATAAATGTGACACTGAATGTTTCTGAGTGAACTCTGGAGTAATATGGTATAGTAACCACATCCAGAATAAAGTGAAATCCTAGGTAAAGCCTCAGATACAGTCTCAGACAAAGTGCCGATCTGCCAACAAAACACTCATGGGCTAATAAATCATACATATACGTTCTCTGACAGAACACTCATACTTACATGGTCATCATATATTTAAATATCATAAGCGAAATATAAAAAATATAAATGTAGCTACTACTGTCAAGAGAAATAGAGGGCACTCAAGTTTTCTTCAAGTGAATGACGTTGTTTGGACCAATTTCGTTAGTTTAAAAGCCACTACTTAACTTCGGATTCAGAGAATTCGTTTGAATAAAATGTAAATGTAAGTGCTAACACATGCATAAGTCTCTGTTGTATTACTAATGCATACATAGCTCTATGTTATAATGCTAACACATATATAATTTTCTGTTATATTACTAATACTTACAAAGTTCTATGTTGTAATGGTAACACATTCATAATAAATTCCAGTGCTATTTTGCTAACACATTCGTAACCCTAGGTTAAACTGCTTACAGATATAGCTATTAAAAATTGCTAAGACCTATTGCAAAATCCAATTAATGGTAATGTTAATTTCAAAACTCTTTGCAATTATGATTTATTTTACCGTATTTTCTTCTTTGCTTACTGGTGGGCCTAGACGCCATGAATAAATAGAGAACGGATTCCCGAGAGAATCTGTCTTTTTCTGACCTTTTACAGTCAACACTTTTACAGTCAACACTTTTACACCTTAGCCTCTTCCAAAATGTACATTTCAATTCTGAAACTGTTAGACAGCTGCGACGGTAAACGGACGCAAACGGATATGGGGATATGGTAAAATAACAAAAGACATTGAATAGATTGGATACGCAACGAGAAGAACAACAATGACTGCTTCTCCACTTTCCTTCTTGGATATTTATTGTTCACGTGACATGATCGTGAATGACACCTGCCTGCTGGTTCACATGACTGTCACTTGGAACGCTGTGTTTATAGACTAAACAAAATGAATTTTATAGAACACTAATCAAGAATGAACACTGTTAAATAAATGAACGTATTATTATTATTATAGCAAATCAATACCGCGCACACAGTTTATTGAACCATTCAAATTTCATAAATGTGTATTGTAAGATCAATGATTATTGTTGGTCCGTTCGACTTGTTAACAACTTTACTGCCCGGCCTGTGTGAGCGTTATTAGCTGTAGTAAAGATCCATGCTGCCTCATGCACTCGTACACACATAATTAATTACTTAATGTCGTCCACATCATAACAGTTCCCTTTATCGAACCATTCCACGATGTTCGGTATTACTTGTTTGTATTTGTCCAGGTCCCACAGCCTGCGGCACATTTCACAGAATGGAATGGCTTCGTAGTGGTATTCCATGAACCCGATGTTTCCATTACCATCACGGATGGGATAATCTTCGTATACTGACTGATAGGCGTCCTTGGCCTTGAGAATCTTGAGGTACTCTTCCGGATGGGAGTCAAGGTAGAGGAGGTAGTCGGCCAGGGCTTTTGAGCTGTTGAAGTCGGCGGTATTGATGTAAGTTCCGGGTGGGGCATGAAGCTGTTAGACAAAGAGAACTTGCACCGTTCATATTAAAGCAATGAGTTGGGTGTAGTTTAGGGGTTCCGATCGCCATCTTGTTACATAATACTTTATTTATTATTTCAAATATCAAACGTTTTGATTTCAACACAAGCTATAAATTATATTAAAATAATAATACAATTTAGAAAAGACAATTTAAAAAGCATCATCACGAAAATGACATAAATAATAATGATACTATAAAATTCGTGTTTTCGAATGTATTAAGTTTTAATGTCTTCATCAATGATTAGAATACCAAGGCCTTATTTATTTTAAATAAATAATTTTGTACGTTTACCCATTTTTTTAGCACTGAAATTTGTTATCGTCAAAGTTTTACCTTTCACTTTTTTTCCTAAGCAAGATTAAAATCATCCGATGGAGTATTGTATCTGCAGCTGATTTTTGCGCCCTTTCATGAATATCATGAAGGAGAGGGTAAAACAATATATCTCACTTTGATACAAAAGGTTTGTTGCAGAGCTGGTATGTATGAGTGAATTAGATTATGTTAATCTTTAAATCCAGAGATTCACAATCCATCTACGTAAGGTAGTTACTGAATTTATGTTTGTATTGTGAAGCTGGACAGAAAGTACATATGCATGAGTTTGGAGGAACAGATGCAGGGTCCGGCGCAAGAGTTTATTTGTTAGATTCGAATTGAGGTCAATTTAGATTGACACGTCATAGAGTAGACACTGTTGTTTGGTAGATCTAAGTCTTCCTGCCCATCCCCTCACATTTATGAAGTCCTTTAGAGGCTTCTTTTAATGAAAGGCTTTATGATGTGAGTATATTTTGTGGACCTGTTCTAGTGCGTTTTTTGTAATTTCAAATATTTTGTTAATTTTCTTATGGATAATCTTCAATTACATTTTTAAAGTTGTACGGGTGGATTTCGACCCGATATGAAACATTAAAGCGATTGTCTTAATCTATAGTTTTATGTTGTTTATTAATTTGCCTTCATATAATATGTATTGATTAAATTCTAACTGTATTTCATTTTATAACAACTGATTACTCTGTAGACTGATTGATCTTTCTAATATAGTCTTAAAAAAATCCTCATTGCGTGTGCGTGCGTGCGTGCGTGTGTGTGTGTGTGTTGTGTGTGTGTGTGTTTGTGTGTGTGTGTGTTTGTGTATGTGTGTTTGTGTGTGTGTTTTTTTTTTGTGTGTGTGTGTGATTTTATGTTATCTATTTCTCTGTCTGTCTGTCAGTCCATCCATCCATAGATCCATCAGTCAATCAATCCATCCAGCTAGCTAGATATCTTACTGCAGACGTACTCTGTATTCATTGCTGCCTCTAGCAACGACAACCATGTTTGTATCATAATAATGGAAGAATTTCTCCGAGATGTAGTCCCTGCAGAATGCGTTCTCGAAGGAAAGATAGAACTTGTACTGTGAACTAACGAGATCCATGCATGCGTCATCCGTGTGTCGAGGGCACTTGAAAGGACCGCAACCTCCATATACGTCAACAGTGACGTATTTCTGCAGGAGTTTGACGTACTCTTCTCGTCTTCCTTCCGTTCCGCAATGGCTGACTATCCACGCTGCCAGCTTTCTTTTCTTTGCTAGGATTTCTGTGTAGTTCTTTGGAATTGTGGTTCTACGTTTTCGTATAACACCAAACCTGGCAATGAAGTCCGAGTCAAATCTGCACAAATGAAAAAAAAAAATATATATAATGTGTGTGTGTGTGTGTGTGTGTGTGTGTGTGTGTGTGTGTGTGCGCGTGCGTGCGTGTGTGTGTGTGTGTGTGTGTGTGTGTGTGTGTGTGTGTGTGTGTGTGTGTGTGTGTGTGCTTAACAAACAGCCTTCTATCGACCCATAACTATTGGCAGACAAAATATGTGATCTGCCTAAGTCTTGTACTATTTATTTGCCATTTTTTGTCTTATGATAAAGTTTTGTATTTGCAATTTTGATAATTCAGGGTATTATGATATTATATTATTTGTAAATTGAAGTTAGACCGAAGGATGTAGAAAAACATTGTTGTCTTATTACGGGCGAGTGAAGCTGAGAACATATAGATGGGAGGAATGTTCTCGAATTTTCGTGTGTACTGCTCAAGCACACTATGAGGAATGTTCTGAACAATCTTCATGAATTCTCGAGACCAAACTCAGTCCACAGATCTCTGCCCTATTGACTATCAAATGGAATTCACAGGAATCACCTTACACCAACGTTTGCTTTTAAGTTTGATGATAATACTGGAGTATCACACCGATGTAATATGGCAGAGTATAATTGTCTGAAGTGAAAGGAAGCAGGCGTGCTCTTCTCTGCAAAAGTCAAATTAAGGCAGCACCACATTTCAGGCATATTCATCTCGAGACACCTTTTTTCTCTTACAAACATTCCCAACTTACAAATCCTGCAAACGGTTTGTTAGCCAGACACACAGCAGATGATGTATAGAATTGTAAACAGAATTTCACATATAATGTACAAATTAATCAAATTAGTGAACATAGAAATAATGGTTTAATTACAAAAGTATTCTCCAATTCAAATCATAGATCAATAGCAAGCATGTATGACATTTTTTATAAGTCCATATTTATTTATCAATCAGTTAACTTACCATAAGCTAATCATCACCTTTATGATCAAACTTCTTGCTACACTGAATTCAGATTGATTAAACAACATAATTCTTTACAGCAGGTAAACATGCAGGTAAACATTTGTTCTCTGTCCATGGCTGGTCTCATTCTTATAATGTAAATCTTAACCATTGGATATTAAAATCTACTCATCCTACTATAAACGGTTTAGATTACATCTGCAAATCTAGCACATTCTTTATCTGAGCTGCTTACTTCCAAATCTAACACTTACAAATATCAACATAACCAGTTTTTAAAGTCGAGTCACTTTGACATTTAACAATTTATCCATAAAATAAGTTTAGAAATAGGGACAGGCGAATTTACTCCACCACACCCCCCCCCCATTAACTTTGACACTGAGCATGAAAGTTTATGTTAATGTTTCAATGAAATAAACTGACCTGTAATGCATGGTCCAGTTGAATGCTGATTTCCATGAAGGATTTCGAAAAGTGGGTAAATGAGTCCAATCTGGTTTCTGAGGCTCAGAATTATGGAAAACAAAAACCTGATCCAATGAAAGACAATACATTAAATGATTTAACACTAACACATTCTAAAATGAAAGATACAAAATTTCTCAACATTTACTAATTCTGATAAGAAATTGCAACTAAATGAAAAATCTGAAATAGTTTTATTTTTATTTAACTATAATTATTAAAGTCTCCATAGTGATTTTGTGTCAAATTACCGAAAACAACAGGAGTTATGGGATTCACATGTTTTTGATACTGAACTAAACCTGCGTTCGTTTTGGCGATCTGAATCATTTTATTTTAAACATAAAATTAAAAATGTTTTAAAGAGTGTGTGATTTGTTTGTTTGTATAAAGTCAGCCTCTTCTGAGACCAGGGTATAAACCTTTGCCTGGTCTCATTTCAATAAATAGATGTATTGATTCTAGATGTATTGGCATAAAATGTATAAGTGACATATACACATTAGCTAAATCAACCAAAACCACAAATAGAGATAGACTGGATATTTTCAGCTAATACACAGTATGGGTCAAATGGAAAATACAATATATTCGTTTTGCTTGTAAATCAGGCCCTGACACAATAGTGGTCAAAACGTGATGAGCTAGCTATCAATGGAAAATCAGAGGTCGAACAAGCATAACAATGCATGTCTTCTGTTTCTGAATGAGCAGGCATGAGGGTATTCTTTGACCTTGGGTCAGCGTGATTGTGAAATGGTAGTTTAAATTTCTCTGAGGGAGATAGGTTAATGATTGGAAATTGCAATTTTAATTGAAATTTAATTGATTCATTTGCTTTAAAAAAATTTTTTTGCTTAAAATAATGTTTCATTCAATTTGTGTCATTATTTACCATCTTTACTCTGAGTAAAATTCACAATTATAATGATTGTGACATCTATATCATTTTTGCACCACTTGAGGAGTTGGGGGGGGGGCTCATGTAGTTACAACAAATGTTGTACTCAATTATTTGTGTTGTCCTAAATTATTCACTAGTTTATGAATGACCAACAGTTATGGGGCGTCTTCTTGGTATGAACACATTTTATAAACATAATATCAGTAGAGTGTTGAAGGCGACAGAGGTAAAAAAAATAAAAGAAAAAGGGGTGGGGGGCGTATAAACGATTCTGTAAACGATATGACGTGGCTTGTCTGGAGAGATATATAAATGAAAATGCATTCGACATTGAAACGACAGAAGTCATAGAACTAACAAAAGGGTATAGTTACCTTAACATGCAAAAGGCTAGGGCTTATGAAAGAAAGAGTAGCTAAACTGCGTGATAACCCCCCCCCCCAATTTGAAAGATGAAAGTGGTAATGAAGAACTGAGAGAAATAGAAAATAGAAGCAGAACATTCTGAAATGCGTAGAAAGAAAAGAAACTACAATGTGATAGATTAGCAAAAAATAGAGTTCGAAGAGAAAGAGAAATATTATCTAGAATGAAAGAATGGGAGATGAATCTGAGAATCTAGCTGAAAAATGTGATAAAGCAGTTTGGTGATGTGTTAAGTGATAGACCGGGATAGATAGAACAGAATGAGTCTTCATTAGAACGTACTGATGACACCAAAACGACAGCGACAGCAATATCAGAAAAGTTGAGTGAAGTTTTTAACAGCTTTCCGTTGATAATTACATAGGTGCACCTTGACATGTCTCTCGGTAACCACTTGCCTCAGACGCAGGTGACAAAAGGAAAACAGGGTAGTCGACACCTGTTACACCGAGTAGAGAAATTAGAGAGAGAGACAAGCTGAATACTCTGCAGGATACAACTAAACATAAAATTAAATCGCCAAGGACATAAAATTGAAGGGTTGTTGGGTTTAAGAACAAGTTGACAAACAAATTTATGTACTGGCAGATATGTGCGTGAAGTTTTAAAAACAAACTGGCAAAATACATTTATGTAATGAAGCATAACGAAGCGTAAAGCTTTATGGACGCTCAGCGAAGCTGTTGACTTAGGAATGAAGAGTGATATAAAGCGGTGTCAAGGTGACCCCAAGTTAATGCAAGAAGCAAAGAATAAATTAGAGAGTGCAGAGATTATTTGCTGCTCAAAAAGTGAAATTATAAGTGATACACACTTATAGCTGTCAGAATGACATAAATTTGACATATGTCTATAAGTGGACTTCATTCCTCTCGATAAGAGGACATGTATTTATAATGACTACAATTATGAAAGAATAAAATATTTTGTTGTTTAGAAATGCTGAGAGCGATTAAAAAAATAAGGGTAGGCCTAACAACTAAAGATTATTTTGATGAGAGGTGAGCAGATGTGGATACAATTTTGTCCTAGTGCTACTTTGATATGGAAAATTTGGAGACCCCAAATCCAGACCAGATTAGCGGGAATAACCCTTTTCCCAGTAAGCTTAAACTACAAAATCCTTCTAAGGTAGGAGGAAGCTTGGCGATTTCATTCAAGATATTAAACGTGTCGAGACTCGAACCTGACAGTTGTGAAGTTGTCAGATCCGAACCAAAATTTTCAAATAGCAATGGACATAAAGACTAGTACTTTAGGTAACATATATCTATGTCACACATTCCAGGCAAACAAAACATAGTTGCATTTTATTTGAGTTGAATGGAAACATACTAATATGAAACTCCATGTAATGATCAGGGACATAAATTGTCACTAAACCATTCAAGTGTTTCTATTATGACGTCATTCACTATTACCACATCTTATTAAACTGCTTTGCTTTTGTTGATGCTCTTTGAATTACAGTTTCTTTTAAATGCTAAAGTTGCTTCTAACCATGTTAATAATACCACTTGAAAGTGTACTACTTCTCTCACTGTTTATGATGCATCTGGTTTTACTCTCCTATTTCTGTTACTACTAATGTTGTCCCTTCTACTGTTTTCTTTTTAATACTATTGCTACGGGCTCACACTGTATTTCTGCTAATTAAATAATTAACTAACTACAACCTGGTCTGCGTGTGCACGAAGTGGTGGGGTGGGATCACGCATAATTTGTGCATTCCACACTAACGCTGCGCTGTCTTTCTGGAATGTCTTGTTTGTAGTCATCAGGCACGGCATTTCCGGGCAAACACGCATGCGCACCTTCTCTGGAATTGCTGGGGTATAACGTGCGCCCACCATCCAAGTAATGATTTTAAGTGGTCGGCCTTTGACATCCGGTCTTTTGAGAAAACGTTTAGTGCTGAAATTCCACTTAAGAGTGAAGTCTGGATGAAAAGGACTTTTCATGATTGGGTTTGGAAAGTAGTTCTTTGAACTGCAAATAATTTTAAATAATAATATAGCAATCAAAGAACAGTAACAACAGCGATATCACAATAATACTAGTAATTTCATTAACACTAATCCTAACTTTCGTACTAGTCATATTATCATTAATGATAATAGCAATGCTACATCTATTGGACTGAAAATAATAATGCAGTAGACATTAGCTATTGCTATTTTTCAGAAAAGCGTGGGGTAATAAATGTCAAGAGACCACGAACACCTGCTATTCATCAGCCCCACAATTCAGATTCCGAACTATCCTGTTCTGCGACAGTGAACGCCATTACTATCACGTATCAAGATTAATGTCCTGCCTTTCTCGATGGTAACCATTAAACCAGCCGCGAAGCAGACTTCAACAATATCAAAGAAAAAAAAACTAAATATAACTCTTAAGTTCCAATACAGCTTAAAATATAAGCTTCACGCAAATATAGAGGTAAAGGCTACATGGCAGTCATGAGTCGATGGCTGCTTCCCTCTTGATTGTAGAAAGAGTACCATCTACCTTTAATTAACAGTTTTCGAATAAATTGTATAAGAATAAAAAAGAATTTTGTTACTCTACAACTTCAAACTATTGAATTAATTTGTGTGATATGATACCTTCAATTAGGCCAATTTAATAAACAAAAATATGAATATACATATTATGTCTTAGAAAACTGTTAGAGATTAGAATTTTATAAATGGAATCAAACATGTACAAGATACCATTTAGTTACTCATCAAAATGTTGAAAAGTGAATTGAAATAGTTTATGACAGAATGAGGTTACTCAACATAATTTTGACAAATGAGGCAAGTTTGAATAAAAGAATAATTGCAAACCAAACTGATACGGATGCAGAAGTAAAGGTATGTGTAGCAAAACAAAACGAACATAAAAATAATAGCAGGGTAATATATATACTTTGTATTGAGCACTGAAAGTTACCCCCTCCCCTACTGCTACCCACCATCTCAAACATGAATATTCACATAAAACACACATAAAGACACAGGCATAAACCTGCATGCTCAAACACACAAGAAACACAACACACATGAAGACATACACCACACAATTCAACAGGCAACACACACGTGGAACTGACAGTCACACATTGTAGACATGCGCACACAAAGAAGATTAAATGCAAGCAAACTACACGCATGCGAAGACATTCATAAACACGAATTGATGCATAACACAAATGATGTCGGTAGTCATCACGCAGTCAACAATACACGTTAAATAAAGGATTGAAAACCTAACGTTCGCACAGTCAGACGAAGGACAAGTGTTTTCAAACGAACAATAGTGCATTAGTGTTGAAAACAACTGCAAGACAGAATACACACTAGCGCAATCACATATACAAATATCCAGTGACTTGCTACCACAGACCCATGGTAATTATATTTATGTCGAGAAAGCAGTGCAGGGGATAATTAAATATCTGTCCACACAAGACGCTTAGCATAATGCCTGAAATTGTGCGAGCGTGTGTGTGTGGTTGGGTGGATCGGTGCTGTGGGTATGAGGGCATGTGGGTGTGGTGGGCGTACGATTTCGTGACAAATAGAGTGCATGCTTGTGAGAGAGATTGTAGCCAACTGTGCAGTAGATGAATTAAACTTACCCGTGCGCAAATACACATAATCCTAACACGATTTTAACTGTCTGTCTGTGTCATTTTTTCCTGTTGTTCTAGAATGAATTTTGCAATCGTTTTTCTGGCTACTGTAATCCTAACACGGCTTTAGCTGTATGTTTGTGTATTTTTTCCGGTTGTTCTGGAACGTATTTTGCAATCGCGTTTCTGGACACTGTAATCCTAACAGGGCTTTAGCTGTCTGTTTGTGTCATTTCGTTCCTTTCCGATTTCTGGTCACTTCAGATTTTTGGATTCAAATTATATTTCCTTGACAGAAAGCTCAGGTAATTATACATCTCCATTTTGGCACGGTTTACATTCTCAGTTACATGAAATTGATCGAATTTGAAATCTCCACGAAACCAACATCATCTAAGGTAAGATCTCATTCACAAAAGTATGCCTCAAATCGTTAAACAACAAGTTAATGTAACGTGACATCACATTGGTAGTAAGACCACACACAGTGAAAGCTGCACGATATTAAGGTCCTTAAGGTAAAATCGCTGTTTTGAATATATAACTACACGCACTATCTATGATCACTATCTCTGTAATGGATTACGTATGGCGAAGATAGTAAGCACTGTTTGGATATGTTGTTGTAACTTACTTCTCCACTGATTCGTAATCTGTAGAATGTACAAAGTAATACATGGCATTCAATGCGTATTAATTGCTGGCTTCGAACTCTGTGAAATATAGTTTTTGAATACAAAAAGAACGTATGTTCTAAATAATGGTATGAATATGTATGTTAATTCAATTTAGGTGCTTATCTCAAATGATATTCACATTAATTAGTACGTGTACATCAACATTAATTGATCAACTTTGCACAATGACACACCTGTAAGAAATAAAGATCAAAGGTCACGCTAATAAACTTCTTGAGTTTGCATGTCTAACTAGAACGATTGTAGGACACCATACTGAAATGTTTAATCTGATGCTAAAGAGAAAATGAAAAATGAAATGAAAAACGTAGAAAAAGCAATTAACTTACAAAAGCAAATTTAATTATTTGTTCGAAACATATAGTTCGAATCGAGTGGGTCATGAGGTTAACGTTGTCACGTGTTCAGTTTCGGAAGTCGGATCTTGGACGTTAAGGTTTATTTACATTTTAATAAATTCTTTTCTCACAGGAACCGCAATATAATTTACATCTTTTGATATTCTCGTATTCCCTTCGTGATTGTAGAAGTAATTGTAAACAAGACGTTAATGCGCGTTTATAATTCGTTATAAAATTGTGAAGGGAATATGTTTCTTGAAACACTTCGATCCATAGTAGTCAATCGGCATAAATTTTGCAAGGCTTTCTGTCGACTGACAAGATCTATAGCTTGTTTCTCGCTTGTCACGTGTCTGCTAAAATGTTTCACGGCACCATGCGCGTATAGCTATAGCAATGATAGTGGCCATCCTCAAAATCAGGGAGAAATGAAAGTGATGTTAATTACCTGCCAAAACTGTTGCCCTAATTGGCTATTATAACAAAATATGCTTAACCTCATTGTAGTTGGTGTGGGTGTCTCTTAACTGGGAGCATATATTTAAAAGCATATATTTATTTTTTATATATAAAACATTATGCTTTGTGTTTTGTTTAAAGAATTATTGCTTTTCGTGCTTTTGTTTGATGAATATGTGTATTTCTTCATTTAATTTTGTTTCCCGAATTTGTCGTGTGTGATTATATTTTATAAGTTAAGTGTAACTGTGTTAGTTAATTTGCTTGATTTTATACTACTTGACATTTTGTAATTCCGACAAATTGTTTTAAAATGTTCGTTTCCAATACATGGGTCTAACAACAACAACAAATACTCCATAAATATTCATCCCACATTTCCCACATAGCAGTGAGAGGAGCTAACATTGCTACCTTATGTTTAATTGTTAGGTATTGAAATGCCGATTTCAGTCATGATAAACTCATAATTTCTTTCTCAGGCATACCTGTGACGAAGAAGACTCGTTTTGTTGTGTTTTGCCCAAGAAGGAAACACTATAGGAACTGAACACAAGTCGAAAACTGAAAATATCTCTGACACATCTCAGTTGCATTCAAAACGTTTTTATGATTTTCCAGTATGTTTAACACTAGGAGTAACGAAAAACTGACAACAGAAGGAGTACTATAGGAAACTTGAACATTATTCAAAAGATATTGTTTATTGGAATCACGAATTAAATTGCATATGCTTTTGTTTAGAGAGTCCATTTGCTGGCAGTAGTTGTGAAAGTCCGTTCAAATAGTTATACAATGATTCTACCAAGAAATAATATTAATTTTAATTTTAATTAATAAATTGAAATAATTTTCATTTTTTATTTATAGACAATATTTTGTACTTTATTCTATGCATTGCAGGGCTAATTAAATAAAGAATAAACTGTAAATCATTCATTGGTACTTGCTGTTAATATTACGTTAAGATGTGTTCAGTAGTCGCCCGGTAATCGTTTAAGAAACAGTTCTTGATTTAACGCGTGAGCCTCAACAGCATGGAAGCAAACAAACCATGTATCACAGCTAATGTCAGATATCCGTATTTTGTCAATCATACATTTGCATACAATTATAAAGTGATTAATCGTTTCAATGCAAAACTATAAATACATATTATTCTATTGGAAGTTTTTGAATTACGAGTTCGTACTTAGAATGTCCCTAGTTTGGGGGGGGGGTTGCTACATGTTATTGATTTGAATATCACACGATGCGGAGACACTGTAAATAATTTAGACATTAGCTGGATCAGCAGAATGTCATTAAAATTTTACTGGAACCCAACAAGTAATAAACTACACCACTATAAGAAAATGTGTGTAACTAAGAAAAAAAGAAGCTGTATTTGCAGTCCACTGTAATTTGACGGTCCATTACTCATGCAAAATGAATAAACTCAATCACGATAAACATAATTTAAAAACAAATAATAAAGTAATAATAGAGATGAGTAATATTTCTCAGAGCTAATGTTTGTTGATGGCGTTGAAAACGTTTCATTTAATACTAACCCTGAATTTTGAAAAGAAACAAAGTTATATCATTTCCCTTAAGTGAAGGTCTTGTAACATATCTGTATACATTTGTTTCGTTTATATTTTAAACCATTTTTCGTTTATCATTTTGAATCCCTTCGACATTGGTACCAACATGTTTCAGAATATGTTTGAAGACCTTTCTCACCAATCACGAAATCATCTGTGTTTTGAAAGTCAGTGAAATATTTGAATATATCATATAATTCTGCGATTCAGAGGTAATTTCATGCTGTGAATGAATGTTTAAAAGTTATTTTTTTCTGTTTTCTAAGATAATTAGTTTTCATAATTCTGTGATAAATATTTCCACCCTCTCCTTTTATTTGTCACATAGTTTTCATGTGACAAATAAAATAACCGTATTTTTTATTTATAGGTTGTGATAAGGTGTACAGCACTTCGTATTTCCGAAATATTCCGTGTTTAAAGTAGACATCGCGTGGACTACATACGTTAAGTACTGTCATGCACTGCAGAGCTACTAAGCTAGAGAGGCACATGAGAGTAGTCAGTTAGGGCTGTTCCGATGTATCTCCAAGAAGCTCGTGACATGTGTCAGTAATACATTGTCTTAAGATGTTATACAGACACAATGACAGACACCATTAATGATTGGGTGGGGCCCATTTTATTCTGCCATGCAACAGAACATTTTATTGGCTGTGCATGTGAGTGTGCAAGTATAATAATAGTGAATATTGGACTAACAGACAAATGAGGCAGAACAACTCAAATATGATTTATTTCACCCATCTCAAAAACTGTGAATAACGAGATTTTAGAAAATGAGAATTAGTTTTTATTTACCTAATTGGGGCATTTCTCTTTCACACAGTGATTATTCACCATTCCAATGTCAAACACATCGTAGGGAATGGGGGAATGAAAATGATAAAATTCAAAAAAGTGAAAATTAAAGTAAATATACAATTCTCATGTGGTAAATAACACCACCATCAACAACAACAATTCACATATGATATAGCCATACATTTGCCATCATATTAAAGTTCATATTACATTTAAATGCCAATAACAATAAATGCAGGCATTAAATGTTCTTATTCTTAACAGTTCTAGATGAACTGTTTGTCTTTTATTTTAACTACTCACTTAGTACTGTCAATGTTCAAAGGAAGTGTCATAAACTCACGCATCACTCATAATGGAGGCTTTGAAGAGAAGGTGATGCAATTATTGTGTTGCCCAATAGTGAAGACCTGCAGGTCAGCTCACCACCTCAGACTTCCCATGTGTTGGCAAATCTGTGCTTTGGCCTGTTGCCAACATTGGTAATTATCGTTGATTTATCTGGTTACCATGATGATAGAAAATCATCAGTGATGTCTATCAATACCAGATGAATTATCTAGTGAAGTGTGTCATCATGTCTATGGATGTAGTAGTTCTTGTATCAGTAAGACCCCAGGTTCCTAGCCCTCCAACCATGGAATAGGACTTCAAGCAAATCTCAGAGATATGAAAATAACTCGTCTGTCATTAACTGTATGCAACTGATGTCACATACATAAGCTGTTGTGAAGGTCGACATTTTCTCTCCATCAGGGTGTATGTAAACAGGTTGCCTCTTTGCTTTAATACTTGGTAGTTGACAGATGAAAAATCGGGTGGAAAGACATATTCCCATCTCTCCTTACTAAAATATCCATATACGAAATTTCACCAAAAATGAAGTAAAATATCTTCATGTAAATTCCCGTTTCCATCATGAAAATATTAGTCTCGCTTCCTCTGTTATATACTCTTGTTCAGAGTCTCAGAGGCTTCTATAACTTTTATATCATGCACATACTTTACGTGCATCATGGCTTGCTATGGCAAACTCTACTGCAAATTAGCTCTTTGGATTGTAAACAAGCATCATAAACGCATGCATGAAATGATAACACACGCTGTGTCTACAAACGTCTGTCTAACCTAATGAAATTAGGTGAACAATTCTAAAAGTCACATAACATACATATATCAGCATATATACCCGCACTGTCAAAAAACGTGAATTTTGAAAAGAAGGATTATTTCCCTTAATCCATTAGTGGTTTGCAGATCGTAAAATAAAATATATTTTTGGCCTTTCCCATGACAAGTACACACACACACACACACACACACACACACACACACACACACACACACACACACACACACACACACACACACACAATGTAGAAAACAAGATCCTTCTATAATGACTTATTACGCATCGCTCGGAGTACCATCAAAATTGATTAACACCAGTCATCACCACTAGTAAAACTTCAATACCATAAATTCCTGAGAATCCATGGACCACCCCAAATTTTGTTATGGCTTATTGTATGATGCAAGAATTTAATTGGTTAGACTCAGCTAATGGCCATGTACTGACAAATTGTAGTTACCCAATGGCTGTCAACTGGCTGATAGTAATTAACCAATGGGCACTAAAAGGAAGTATGGGCAAATACCTTAGTGAAGGGAAATCTTGATTCTTCACTCATTTTGAAATGTTGGTCTACAGCGCATCTTGAAAACAGACCCTGCTTGAGCGCAAACATGTTAATAAAACTGTCTTGGGCAAATGCAGACTTATAAGTCCTAACTTGTAATGTTATGTCCTAACTAAAATGTATTCTTATGCCTTTTCTTTTCAGCAAAGTAATGATATTTTTAATTTCCCTGTGTGTAGTCTGAAGTTTAATTATAGAGTAATATTTTAATGGTTACTTTAACTATCAGAAATACAATGCAATTTAATGTTAGCCAATCAACATAATAAGCTCTTGTTGAGACATTTGTAGTAGTTAATGCATCAAATCCTAATCTATGTGTTTCTGTTTATATATTGATTTTAATATGTTCATAACCTGACGAAATACCGCTATTTTAACATCAATATGTACACAATTAGTCAAGAAATTGTGCAATAAATTCAAGTTTTTAGTGAAAGAATAAGAATGTCCTATCGAGCAGATTGAGAGGCTAGTCTGAGCACTTAATCATAGGATCTTTAATTCCAGGTGAAAGAATCAGTAGCGATTATGAAGGTCTTTTGAATTTATTTTTTTTTGTGAAAGACTTTTGTTCTTTGCGAATCTAACGTTTGGGTTTCCCTCACGTGTGATCTTTTATGACTTTAACAACCGCCCGGGTTCCAAAGTCCATTATTATTCATCTCACACGGCGCAAGACAGGTTCGCCTTGTTGCTAACGAAATGCACAACAAGCAATGGCTAAAGTCCTTCTTTCAAAATCGAAACTCATTCATTCTTTCCTCAGTGATGTGTGTTTGTCATTGTGACATGACCCCAAAACTGTTCCTTTGAAGTCAGAGATACATTCGAAACATTTCCATTAAGAATTCATGACAGAGCCTCTGTTGAGCATTTAATTATATTATATTATATTATATTATATTATATTATATTATATTATATTATATTATATTATATTATATTATATTATATTATATTATATTATATTATATTATATTATATTATATTATATTATATTATATTATATTATATTATATTATATTATATTATATTATATTATATTATATTATATTATATTATATTATATTATATTATATTATATTATATTATATTATATTATATTATATTATATTATATTTGTATGGGTTTTTATGTCCTCACTGTATATGTCATTATTTGTCATTGATCGATATTCTTGCTATGTTGTGTGCATTTAATTAATTGTTAATAATTTGTATTTCTTTATTTGTGAACACTCTCTACATGTATTATACTATAATCAGGTTAAAAGCCATAATAGCATGGGCTTAGTAACTGAAAAGTGGGTGGTATAGACTTTTATGTTGGGTGTGTGTGTGTGTATTCGCTACTTTGTGTGGACGTGTTCCAGGTCAGGGTTATTTTTCAGTGTTCACTAAAATGCTAGGAATTTACTCTGGGGAGAGTGCAAGGGGTACTCTTCCAGTCATTCACCTGCAAGCTGGGAGGCGCTAACAGTATCATAAGTGTGGAGATGATAACTTTCTCGAGATTGAAATAGGCTTTCTCGATAGTATAAAAACCCTTTCCGTATTCATTATAGGATTATTATGAAACGATACATAACATTGTACAGGAAGTGTTTAAAATACAATATCTAATGCGTTTTTTTTTCTTTCATATTCCTTTTCAAATCACACATTTAAGTATATATATTAATACATTACAATGTTTATCAGCAACAAATAGAAAGCAAAATATATTACAAAGCTCTGAAATGAAATTTTAATCAAACATTCGTATTTACAAACAAATAAGTTGTTCTGAGAAAATGTCTTTAAATCATCAAGATTATTTATGAAATTGTATTTCCCTTTACCATAACATTATATATATATGTGTGTGTGTGTGTGTGTGTGTGTGTGTGTGTGTGTGTGTGTGTGTGTGTGAGTGAGTGAGTGCATGGCGTGCGTGCGTGCGTGTGTGTATGTGTGTATATTGTGTGTGAGAGAGAGCGGGAGAGGGAGAGAGAGAGAGTGAGTACACGTTTTATGTTTTTTTCAATATTTATGAAATTATTTACTCCCTTCAAAACGGACTAAAGTAAAATGTTGTGATGTGTGCGACCTTTTTGATTTAAGGAATTGAACATTATCAAATAGATCAGGTGGGCTAACTGGGAAGGAAATGTTCAGTGACTGAAATTTCAAGAAATGTTTGTGTTCACCACATCAGTCTGCATTCCACGTTCGTCCAAGCGAGCACATGTCCGTGTGAGGTCTGTACGTATGTAATATTGATTTATACTTATGAGAAAGAAACAATGACCACTCTGCTTCAACTTGAGTGTACACCATCTGATTCAGGGCCTGCTTTGTAGACATCATATATTTGAAATACCACGTTTAAATCAAATCTTAAATTAGCCACATACTGCAGAAATTATTTTATTTTCCTATTCAAATTAGTCCCTGTCTTGAACAAGTTTTCGGAATGCCGTGACATAACTCTTCGTCCTCACTACTTAGAGAGCCAGACGAACAGGTGTTCTAATGATATAGACAGGATACATAGGAGAGAGAAATGAGAGAGACTGCACACGAAAAAAATGCAGAACCGAGGGTGGGTGGGTGGTCGTAAAGGAAGCGGTATATTCAAACCTAAAATAATGCAAGGCTTTACACATAAATTTGGAACAATATACCCACGCCATTTAGATAAATATGGAAATAATTAATTGCAATCATTTTCGAAGTCTGTCAGCATATCGGTATGAGCCAATTCCGATTTATTTAGAGAGTTCTAGTAGTACGTTTCCAGTCTAAATGCGTCATGTAGAAAGGCAAAGGGAGGGAGGATGTGTGTAAGGGAATCCGAAAATAATCTAACGAAAACATCATACAGTCAGAGGAGTGCGAAAAATGTTCGAGAGAGAGAAAGAGAGAGAGAGAGAGAGAGAGAGAGAGAGAGAGAGAGAGAGAGAGAGAGAGTTGGGGAGGAGAGACAGATTTAACAAAAGTGGTGTTATAAAGGGTCTAGTTCTAAAGGTTTACATAGTTTGAAAGTTTCACATAGTATCAGCTATATTGTAATAAAAAGAATATGACAAACGACACATATTAGATTTCGTCCTCACTAAAATGTCATGATATTACGTGTGACGAATTGCATAATTTAACTGCAAGTGTAATGTGCGTTCATAGACAAAATTATCAGACATTTAAAGATAAAATATTCTAATATATATATATATTTCCCCTAAACAAAATGCGTTGCACCATCATTTACATACTAATAAATGTTTCAGATTGTTTGAATATTTTCTTTCTTAAGCCACTCTCTTGTTAATTATGGTCTGTTTGTATATTTCTTGCTTGGACATTGTTAATTACGGTCTGTTTGATTATTTCTTGTTTGGACATTGTTATTACGGTCTGTTTGCATATTTCTTGTTTGGACATTGTTAATTACGGTCTGTTTGTATATTTCTTGTTTGGACATTGTTAATTACGGTCTGTTTGCATATTTCTTGTTTCCATATTGCTCTGATTAAAACCCAATATTCTTTACAATAAATACAACAGATATTTAAAAACTGACAAGATTTTTTTTAAAACTTCCCTTAATATCTACCATTGAAACAGAAATTATGCTTTCAGATAATTATAGTTGTCGACACTCTCCTTCCTGAGATTCTCTAAGTGCGATATCATCATGCGATATTGTGCAAGAGCGACAAGATTTGTTTCTCACCTTACATAATCGCATTTCCGCAAACTGGTGTCCAGATGAGCATAAGTATTCTTACTTTTGATAAGAATATGGTCATTAGTTAAAATTTAATTTTGCTTTCTTTGAAAGGAATTTGTCGCATGTGACATGTACTTTGTGTTCTTTTATGATTTATCCTGTTTCCGACGTGTAAATCATATGTACCGCTAACTCTGATATGAAAGATTGAAATACGATTTATACTTACAAATATGGCCAATTGTCATGGGTCTGCATTTGGTCATCTGTCTGTCCACCCGTTAAAAGAGCATTGATGCCAAAATCGCCATCTTCATTAATATCGTCATTTCGTTCGTTATCGTCGTTGTGACTCATGAACATGTCAATATATGGAACGATTCTTCGGGTGTCTACCAAAATTGAGTATATACCCTGTTGTTGTCTTGCCACATATAATGCAAGGGTAAGAAATGAAATGATCAACACAATGGTCAACAGAATTGTGAATCGCTTTTGTGATCTGAAATAAGTAAATGAACAAAATAACTAATTAGTTTACATTAAAATATGTTTATTTCAAATATATATTAAGCAACGAAAATAGGTTTCGTTTGCATTTTCATTTCACTAATGTTACACATATCGAAAACATATTTTGAAACAGTATAACACGCATAGGTATGAGTAGTTCAATGTAGATCCATTCATTCAACAGATTATAGGACTAATTAATATTAGGACGAGTTCACACACATAAGCACGCACACGTAGGTATATGAATGCAGAGAGAGAGAGAGAGAGAGAGAGAGAGAGAGAGAGAGAGAAAGAGAGAGAAAGAGAGAGAGAGATTGTAATAAAATGTAATATTTTTTCATAAGCAATTAATTTCCATGCGTTTTATTCATTTCGTATTATCTATACCGCATGGGTGCTTAATCATTCACCCTTTAAAGTTGTTGAAGTTTGACTTGTTCCTCAAACCTGAATTACCTTTTTTTAACGGCCGAAAGTCGGTATGCCCCATTTATACGATGTGATAGAATGACTGTTGACGTACACTGTTGTGCACATCGGCAGTACACGCATACAAAAGTCCCACACCTGGGTAAGACGCCTGACCGTTTGTTATTGTTTTAGAATTTAGATCTACAGTCCAGTATATTTTTACCTTCAGTCGACATGCGGTACGCATATAAATTCTTTAAAATATAACCAAATGGCGTGTATATGATGTTAAATCCAAAGCTTTTAGTATGTTGTCACGTCAGCAGAAGCAATAGGATTTACCGATTCCTGTAGCTCAGTAAGGGGAACATTCATCTCGGGTATATTAAACTATGAATTTCTATTCAGGTATTCAAGCCCAAAGCTCACTTTTGATTTAGTCCCTGGTTTGCTTGGTGAGATTATATTGTAAGTATTGTCTTTTGACTTGTGTTTGCTATTTTGTATTCCTAAATATGTTTTATGATATTTTTTCTATTATTTAACACGCACGGTCTTTCGAGTTAGAAACAAGTAGCTGTTGTTGGGGTATAGTTTGAATTACATTTTAACACGACCAATAAAGCGTTAATGTTGGACTCTGAATCTGGTCTCGCATATCTCACTTTGATATTCGGAGTCCAGCATCCAGTGACCAGCGACCAGTAAAGTGGACAGTATCCTTTGACCAATATTCCTCATCTCGTATCCCGTATCCCGCATTTAATGGCAATGGTTTACATAATTACCCTACTGTGTTATGAGAGAAAATCGAGAAGCTATTCTTTGAATAAAATCCAGACGCCACTTGCTCATGACTTTCCAATGTGTCACCAGGCGGAATTCATCTAGATTTCGATCAGAATTAATTTAACAATTTCTCCTATGTGGTGTACGCCTCTGTCGTTGTGCGGCAATTTGTGTGTATCTATTGATATCGGCAGTGTCTATTTTTATTTATTTTCAGCGTGATTATTTATTTTTCTTAAAGTTTATATATTTCGCAAAGACACACTAGATTTATTTGTACTTATATATTACTTATTTTCAAGGAATTATGATGCGTCATCTACAGTCTCACGTGGATTGCGACGTTATAAATAATCTTGTTTTTCATTATAAAGAAAATATTCCTTTTAAGATTATTTTCCAAATGATTCTCATATATATATGCAATCGCTATAAAAATACATTTTTTTTAACATATTTTTATTAAGAATGACCCGCATCAAAGATCTCTCTATAAAATACTTGGAAATTTGATGAAATCGTAAAATCTAGATTCTCTATAAGGAACAAAAACAGCAAAAGACTTGGTATGCTCAATTTTCTTACATGTAACATTTGTAGCATTACTTACCGTAGCATTTTCCCCACATGAAATGTTAAAAAAACCCACTTATTTTAATAATCCGGACTGAACAGGACTCGTCGCCGTATTACTGTTTACCATGGCGGTTATGTCTGTCGTATTGTGAAAGTTCCGTCGATAGCTATTGGTTGATTACGGGTCTCTCTACCTGCCAACAGTTTCTCTAAGCTCCACCCACATGTTATATATAAATGTAACAGGTACGTCTTTGACGTTCATTGGAAAAGGTTATCAAAACCCCGTCATTTGGATGCATGTTGCAACAGTCTATTACTTGCTACAATCATTGAAAGATTCTGACATTTTCGGTCATTGTGGGACCTACTGAAGACAAATCGCATTGCTGTCGCAGGTATGGCCAGAAGCAGTTTAATTCCGTCGGTAAGACAAATTATGTCGCAATCTTTTGAAGTGAAGAAATACGAAAAACAACGCTGTAATACAGATTTCATACTAGTTCCACAATCTGGTATTCTAATGAAAGTAATTCACTTTTCCAGTTACAGTCCACCGTGATTTGTTGTGGAATATTTTAGTAATATACACAATCATTTCCAATTGAAAGGAAATGCTGGCATCAGCTCAAAGTTCACATGCCACGCATTTTGTACCTCTATATTGCCTCTGCCTGTAAATATATGTGTTAATTTGCAAGAACGTAGAATTTGCAAGAATCGAGTTATACATTTTTATACACGGGCATTAACATTAATATTTTGATTGTCACTTTTCATATGACTGTTGATACAAAAAGATATGTTATTGTTATCAGCGCTATTTTTGAGTGTTTGTTGAACTTATATAAATGTGTACGACAAAAAACGATATTCGTCGGCATAACGCTCGCTCGCACTGTCGCATAATCTCCAAAGTTCGGTTTTTTGCATAAAGTGAGAAAAATAATTAGAAACAACCAATCGCTTTATGTCTCCACTGATTATAAATATTTATGCTGATTTTCCGCAAACCATTTACAAAAAGCCGCATCCGAAGGATTTGCAGTTTCAATATGCTATACATATTCTAAGCGTTGCAAAAGAAAATTTGATTTATATAGAAATCTTTCTCATTGCTTACAAAGATTAAAACAATTATAAGGCATTTGAAAAATTGCTTCATATTTATATATAGACACAGAGACAGACAGATAGATAGATAGATAGACAGACAGACAGACAGACAAACAGATAGATAGATAGATAGATAGATAGATAGATAGATAGATAGATAGATAGATAGATAGATAGATAGATAGATAGATAGATAGATAGATAGATAGATAGACACACCGACAGAAAGACAGATAGATAGATAGAAGGACAAAAGTAGATAGAGAAAGAGAGAGGGGGATTAAATGAGAAGTTTAACAGTAAATAAATGTCGACATTTCTAACAGCTATTTCAATTTTGAAAATAATGAAGTGATAACAGACGATAACAACTTAATTTAAACTCACATGATAAGCACTGAAATGTATTCCTACGTTCATTTATATGTGTTTGTAATGTGTCGCATCCATACAAAAAGAACATAACCGTTCTTTGCATTATTTGTTGGGGATTTTTTGATTGCTTTATTAAATCAACAATTGAATTACAAGCAAAATGTAAAATAAAATAACATTTCCATTAGTCGGTCTATGCTGAAATAAATAAAACAATTGATCTACGTATGCCTATATTTTTTTTTCTTTCAGAAGCAATTACACGTCACATTCCAAATGAATAACAGTGGACCATTCCAGGCCAGATGCTGGGAAAGATCCCAGAGAGGTTGTGTTACGAACCTAACAGTATAGCTAACGGAGTTAACTGTATTGGACATTTTCTGCCTCTCTGTAAATGTCACGTAAGGCAGTGGAGAAACTGTAAGCAGACTTCCTTATTTTAATAAAATAATTGCAATTTTAGTCTCGCTTAAACAGCGATATAAATTCCCTCTGAAATTACAGTGAATGCAGCCACAGAACAGAGTGCGAGTACAGAAGTGAATGCAGTCGCAGAACAGAACAGAAGTGAATGCAGCCACAGAACAGAGTGCGAGTACAGAAGTGAATGCAGCCACAGAAAATAGTGCGAGTACAGAAGTGAATGTAGTGACAAAAAATAAGATACAGTGAGTACAGAAGTGAATATAGTCATTGAAAATAAAATACAGTGAGTACAGAAGTTGTTGCATCCAGAAGACATTCAAGGAGAAAGGACGTAAATGCAATTATAGGACACACAAGGAGTACAGAAGTGAATGCAGGAGTGAATGGCTTTGCAAATGCGAGATACAGCATGCAATGTTTTCATCAGAGAAGACGAGAGCAGAACATTATTTGTGAAGAGCAAAGACCTAAACATTCTTTGACGTAATGGAATGCAATCATTTTAAACATGAATTATGCCTTCGGAAGATTTAAACAGCAAGATTCGCCGGCATTTTGTGAATGTTTTTAAAATATAAAATTTTCACCTGCTGTCGAACTTTATTGACCATGCCCATATTCTGTATTTGAATTTGTATCATGCAGGAGGAAAGTGTGTGTGTGTGTGGGGGAAGTGTTTAGCGTTTTAGTTTATTTTTATGTGAGATTTCCTTTCGCAATGAGATCTTGGTTGTCGCTCACACATTATTACATCCTCATGCTTGTAGAGAATACAAAATTATTGTGATACTAAATAAGTAATAATTAATGTTTATTCTCTCAGATTTAATAAATTGTAAGCAACATTAAAATAAACAGACATATCAATTGATAGATAGATAGATAGATAGATAGATAGATAGATAGATAGATAGATAGATAGATAGATAGATAGATAGATAGATAGATAGATAGATAGATAGATAGATAGATAGATAGATAGATAGATAGATAGATAGTTATGTTAAAACTCTATACTTTATGATAAAATCTTTAAAATAATTATATAAGGGGTGGGATTCTTTGTTACTCTTTAAAATCAAAACTTTGAAAACACCTAGTCTTCTTCATTGTTTGTAAAAAGAATGAAAACTCTGGTTTTCGATATTGTAAGAATTTACAATATTAAAATTAAGAAAGAAAGAAAACGATTTTTCTCTGCAAATGTATAATCAAAATACTAAACTAAACTTGACCACTTTTTGCCTATTTCCAATACAAGCATACCTAATCGATTATGTGTCATACACGGTTAAACATATCTTTGTTACTGCTGTTTTTTGAAGGTAAGCTGATACAGCAATCTGCTTTGTGTTTAAGTGCACGGTTAAACATAACTTTCTTTCTTGTTGTTTTCTGAAGGTAAGTTGATACAGCAATCTGCTTTGTGTTTAAGTGCACGGTTAAACATAAATTTCTTACTGTTGTATCTGAAGGTTGGCTGATACAGCAATCCGCTTTGTGTTTCAGTGCACGGTTAAACATAACTTTCTTTCTTGTTGTTTTCTGAAGGTAGGCTGATACGGCAATCCGCTTTGTGTTTTAGTGCACGAAAATAACCAATATCTATCCATACATAATAACTTATATTAATTCTTCCAATCGATTCAAGATGGAATTATGTATACATGAATATTAAGAAAGCATAGAACAAGAGTATTCTGGAACTACAGTAATCGGGGGTGCTTCGGGTAATTACTGTCCTGATACAAGCGAGCAATAATGTCCCGCAACGTGATTGGACATAAGTACGATCTGTTGAATAAACCGAACTATGTCAAAATGCAACTATATATTTATTTATAACATGTGTATGCGCAAATAGAGTTTTCTTTATAACACAGCTAGTGTCTCTGTCTGAAGCGTATTATGTACCACCTTGTACACTGTCTTACCTCACTAGCTATAATGTCATTCCTCACTGTCTCATCTTATGGATGCAGTCTTATCTCATTGAATACAGCGTATTTCCTCAATGGGTGACGTACTTAAACGTTGATTATTTTTAATCCATTAGTTATGACGAGCAGTTTTTATTATTTTCCTTCAATTATCATCTTTATCCTTTTACTCAAATTAAAGTGAGTCACGATCAACCTTACCTCTACTATTTTCCCCTGTGGTCGCGGAACTGGCGGTTGTTTGAGCTTGCTATCAGAACTTGTGCGCGTAATTTTGAAACACCTGCGCGGCATTTTCCAATGAGCTGCGCGGCCGCACACTTTTGAGGGAACATTGGTCACCACACATTCTCGGCCTTTGAAGGTAATTGGAAAGATCATTTAGGTGATAATTTTAGTCGCGTTTGCTCAAAAATACTACTCGTTATGAGAGCATGTCTGTCTTCACAAATTTGTCAGCCTTTACAATTATGTGTTCACAAAATTGTCTATCTTCACAATTATGTCTTATGTACAGATAACGTAAATATTTGGAAAACCTTTCGTCTGCAAATAGAGCCAACATTGTCGACGCTCTCATAGTCAGGTACTCATATATTGTTCTCTATGAGTGTCCAGATATTCATGTATTGCGTCTATACAATATTTGTCTTTATATGTCGTTAACTACGATATATGTGTACTTTTGTAAAGCGATTCACACTTCTAAATGTATTGTAAACAATAGGCATATTTCTGGATGGTTAAAATAGTGTTTGTTTTGTGTATATTAAAAATGCGGGTTTTAGTTATATAACTAATTCAGATATCCGTGCTTTTGATATTTGTTGGTAGTAAAATGTATACTTAACCAGTATTTTAATAGCTTGCACTAAGCCCAAAGTTAGATCCAAAGGGAGTGCGGAAATGTGAAGGAAAACTGAAGAATATAGAATAAAATATTTCAGCAGGCGTTATATCAATTTGATATACGTCGATCAATTTCGAGAGAATTCTTTTTCAGACACACGGAAAGCATACATGCCCACTCACTACTCAAGCCCTCCCCTATCTCTACACCATTCGCGTGCTTGTATTGATCCTCTGTGCTGTGACCTTGTCTTGCTTTTTAGGGAGTGTAACGTGTGCGGATCGCTCATGTGTGGAGTTCGTGAAATGTATACTTAATTTATGCGAACATGAAGAATAGCGTTGAAATGCGTTCTAAACTGGAGATTTTACATTTAAAATGTTGGCAGGTGATTTATTGTTTTCCCTTACACGGCTTACAGGATCTTGTAAACTTCGTAGTTGTCGGGTCTCTCTGACAACATCGTAAAATCCTATCTATTATTCTGGGGAATTTTCTTCGTCTACACCGTATTACGAATGTTTCGCAGGACATACATCTATGTGTATTGTAAGATCACCGATCGAAAGACAATGTAAACAAGCTTTGACGATACTTGACTGCCATAGATATGATGATGTAATTCTAATTTCCGTAATACACATTTGGAAAATATCTGCAACTTCCAAGACCTATGCTGTCTTCTTCTCATGTTTAGTCTCGCGCATTAGTACCTGAGGAAATTGGCTTACATTATTTTACTTATAATGTCAGAGGTTACATCAGTTTAAATATAGTAACAACCTTGACGGCATATTTCCGCTTTTAGCGTGGGTTGGCATAACAACCACCAATCGGATACAAAATTTCTTCTTAATTCATGTGCGGTATATATAAGTAATATTAATTGGCCCCACTCTTTGCTAACGAGGTGCACATCTTTATTTAATAATACAGTTAGTCGATGGCGAGGTGCAAATACGTGCATTGATAGAAAAACACTCCTTTGAGTGGAATAAATATTGTACCGTTTATGTAAGGAATATGTGTGTTATAATTACACCGCCATAGACCAAAGTCGAAAAGCTCAAAGCAAGTTACGAGAAATCAGCTTGCACTTAAATTCGAGAAGCATCTAAGCATGTTTCGGATTTCGTTCTTGAAAAAAAAGATTGAAAAATGAAATACAATCTCACAAAATATAGAATAATTAATTGTATATTTTTTGTATCTTCAAATTCTTGTTTTACATCTGCCACATTTCATATATAGCATGTGACCATGTGTGCAATCCAACTTTGAAAAAAAGATTTTTGATAAAATTATCAATTTGCATTTAGCTATAACTAAACGGAATTTCTTTTCTTGCAAATATCACCATGTCCTTTAACGCAAATAACCTTTTACTAAAGAAATATATTTTTTAAGTGATTACAACTACTGATTTCAATAAGTTTCATTTTATTATTATTTTCTTTTTCAAAGACAGATGTTGAAGACCAAAATAATACGTTACACTTTGAGAAGACCCTCCCCCCCAAAAAAAACAAAAAAAACTGAACTCGGTGTTGTTTATTGGTTTCTAAGTTTTGTTTACCTCAGACATTTCAATAACTTTCTACACGACTTTGCGCAGATTGTTTAAGTTCTTGAACCGTTTATTTTCTTGACGTATGTCTAGGAGTTGTATTTTTCCTTTTCCCGTCTTAAGGTTTTAAAAATTGGGGGGAAAATAAGGTAAACTCAGATATTGAAAAGTAAACATATATTTGTAAAATATTCCGGCACACGATCACCCCCATCCTCTCTCAATCATTCGTGATAATTAACCTCTGATTTAATTAGTGTTATTGTCTGTGGATAGAATCATCTTTGACTGCCAGTAGACAATAACACTTTATAGTTTCAGTGTCATTTTGATTAGATTTGAAACTAATTTGTTATATGATTCTTTGTCTGCAAATCGTAAAGAAAAGCTTAAAATATTAACGACTACTCCGTGCTTGCAGCATATTTATGACGTTTCTGACGTCATGTCCACATATGCAGGGAAATGATATATGATATGAGTGAACATTATCTTCCATGTATATGTGTGTGTGTGTATGTCTGTCTGTCTGTCTGCGTATAAATATATTTCTGGGAAATTTAAATAAATATATACCTGCCTGTCTATCTATCTCTGTGCTTGTGCATTGGGCATTCAGAACAAAGGAAACATTAAAGAATGTGAAATCAATAGCTCGTTGTACAACTAACTAAATGACAACGAACGATTTTACTATAACCTATTGTCTACGTCAGAAAGAAATTCACCGACTTAGTACCACATCCTGTGACCTGATAATCTTACTATATCATAGCACAAAATACCCTCCCAAGAGCTCTTCGCCAACCACACAGGTAAACTAGGTGACCGATGCTAACTCGACTTTACTGCATTTCTTTCGTTGTAAATAAAGTTGATCCCATTGCTACACTCATAGGCTAACTATCTTAGCAGACAACGTTCAGAATTTAATACTATTCTAATTGTCTGTTGTTGTTTTTATGCAAGTACATGGGTGTGATGAATAAATATTTTCTCGATGCGAGGTTCCGATGTTGCGGTAAGAAAATAATCATGCGTGCGGAGAAGTTCACGTTTTTACATTTTATATAAGTAATTTGTTTTTTAACAATTCGCATTGCACACATCAGATTTATAGATATTAATTGAGACTTACCTGAAAGATTATGAATGTCGTTGCCGACATGATTTGGTAAAGCTAAATGTTTACGCTGTACAGAAATATATCACTTTCATATCTGATAATTATCATACTCATTTAATCAAATGATCAAATCTGGCTTTAGATATTAAAATAATTCATTTTTTGTGATGTCCAATTTGATCCCGATTTCATCATAAAGGTATAATTTAAGCAAACTTACTTTTCAATTGCCACCTACCTCTATCTTTCAAAATGCTTGAATGTGCCTTTACACTTCAAATCATTTAAAAAATAACATCTGTTACAATGTTCTCGTTTGCCAACGTGGACCTTGTTTTTGGACAGATTTTGACTTGTTGTTACGTTTCAGTAACTATATTCCTATTCTGAAATCCTACTATACGTAAAATTCTTACTTTCATTTATAGACGCTACATTGTTTCTTTAAATTTCTCTCTTCAAACCTTAAATTGAGGTTGCGAATTGTCTACTCTGTACATCCCATGTTGTCAGGATAACGAGATGGACAATATTTGGAGAAAGACAGCTGGAAAGTGGGGATTGAAGTACAATCCCACCCAGCGCTAGTTTAAAGTTTGGTATACTTGTCTGAGTTTCCTTTAGTCTGTCTCCGCAATTGATTCATTTCAATTCCTAGCTCGTCTGAGTGACAGACCTCCAAAACCACTACCATCTTTAATCGTAGCCAATTATACTTATTCTTGCGGCCATTTGCTTTCGAAACATTTTGTCGCACGTTTGCACAGATTTCTTTCGTCGGTCATCTGTGGTGGTAAAACTCATACCACGTTTGCCAAGTCATATACGAGAGCGCCGCGAATGAAAACTCTATTATTCATGTGTCTTAATTACTTTCTTTTTATCCTATTCTAGAATGCAATTTATCTCCTCTGTTGTTGATATAAATAGAAATGTATTAAGTTTTGATTCCGCCAAATAATTTCATGAATAAATAAATGAAATTGTGTTTACATGCCTTGAATGATGGTAGGACATTTCCTACTTGTGGATACATTCGTAACCTAATCATCAATCCAAAGGGTATGGGCGGACGATGGCTTTAGTGGTAGCATGTAAATGAGGAAGCATCTTCAAGGTGTAGATGGTAATGGGTCTAAAAATATAAATCACTTGATATTTCTCGTGTACATATCTTTATAGAGGGTAAACACAATTCCTATAATTCACCAAACAGCCGACAAATACAAATGCACAGCTATTGTAAAATGTTGTAGCATTGCAAACCTTTCTATAAGTTCCTTTTAGGAAAATCCTCAAAATAGTTTAAAAAGAAACCCGATTTTTCGTTCAATAAGTCTTTGCGGGCTTACTATTCTAATAATCAAATTATGGGTTTTGAGCTCAGAAGAAAAACAAATGTCTTCCGTACCTCAGCTTTAATCACAATCTCCGCAGCATGAGTTGTACATAAAAGAAAATAAACTATCCCAATGGACGACTATAGTGATGGCCACTCTAGTACAATATCCGGTACTATATATGTGTAGAGACCAACATGATAACCCAGACCTAATAGTCTAATTTTCAGCGTTCTAACCCCCGCCCTGTTCCAGCTTCTCTCTAACGCACAGATTGTAATTACATCCTGTCCCGTTTATGTTAGAAACGAATGCGTTAATATCGTTAATATCATTAATATACGAATGCGTTAATATCAATGTAAAACTACAAACGTCACTGTTTTAAAGTCAATTTGGCGTACTCCAGTCTTCGTACAATGCGTTAATATCAATGTCAAACCACAAACGTCGGTGTTTCAGAGTCAATTTGGCGTAATCCAGTCTTCGTACAATACATTCAGTGATCCATAGAATTCTAGGACAATGAATGACTGCGGGATTATACATTACTATCGGTTATTTTAGCGACAAACAAGAAAATCGACTTGTCTGTTGGCTTTTATTACCACGTATAGTATTTTCTGTGATGGCATTAAATGTAAGAAAGCCCGAGCTATTTAGTCTTTTCGATTGTTAGCATTGCTATGAAGCATGACGCGTATATCGCCGATGTCATTACTAGCACACTGTAAGTTCACATGTTTTCGTTTTCTCTCTGGGGATAAGAAAAGAGCGAAATGGGAAAATTAATGGAAAACATGATAATTTTTTTTTAAGTGTATTGCGTCAATTTAACATACATTGTTATAATATGAAAACTAATTTTAATTTATATTTTGTTAGCATACACTACGCCTTATATTTTTTACTGTGTATTTTCTTGTTGAGGTCGTGATTCAGTATGTATCCTTTCACTAAAATACATTATACTTATTTAGTGTGATGTGGTGATTTTCTCCGAAAGCATACATATTAATTGATATGATTTTCACAAGACCTACCGCCCAATTATTACTGCTTAAAATCAACATGTTCATATGCAGTTCTGGGCCATTCTCAACATCAAAGAAAATAGCAACTGTACCGGATCACACTCAAAAGAAATAAACTGTCTACTAACTATATGATTACAGGCTACCCCTAAACAATGATAAAGTTTATCTCGATAGAAAATGTAATTGATTTTACTGACGTCTCTCGAAGGCAGCCACATAAGTGGCTTGAATGAACTGTCTACTCTCGATATGATTCCAAACTACCCCCAAAAATGATAAAAATTATCTCATCAGAAAATATAATTCTTTTGATTGACATACCATCGAAAAAAGCCAAATGAGTTTCAGTCGAGGACTTCCAAATATATAATTCATTTTCCAATATAACAACGGATACATTTCAATGCATTGTGTAATATGTGAAAAATAGTTCAATATTTTAAGGATATTATTAATAGTATATATATTTGGTAAACAACACACTATCATCAAAGCTTTTAAAGTTAAGCACATTCAGTGATATCAGATATTTTCCACTAAATATAAAGCAGTATGCTAAATTATAACAACAGTATACATGTGCTACTCGGCGTAAGCAGATTTTGACAACAGATGTACAATATATTCACGTTTCTTCATCGATCTAACTAACATTGTAATAAACATAATATTGAAGTTTTTCAATTCATTTTCTTTTGTCATCACTACATGATATATTCATTGTCGAATCCATAAACAATATTAATTTATCAGTCGGCTTACCATTTGTTTAAATGTCATGCATTTATAAAAAAACATGTATACTTGATTTGTCGCGGATTGTTGAAACAGTTGATTTTCGTGACGATTCCTTACTGTTCGTAATTCGTTTTTTTTCCTATGAAATTTTGTAGAGCCTTAGATATCCCATTACATCAGAATTAACTCAATTTACTGCTGAGTGTAAAAATAAAAAGTAGTAATATACTACTACTACTTAAAACTACTACTACTTAAAACTACTACTACTACTACTACTACCACTACTACTACTACTTAAAACTACTACTACTACTACTACTACTACTACTTAAAACTACTACTAAGGTAACTAGTAATTACGATAATTACAACAAAGTTAAATGTATTAACATGTTCAGTGATAACATAATAATTTTTCAAAATGTCTGACCATTCGGTTCCTACCCAACTGGTTAAATCGTGGCCAACCACAATATAGTAACTGCTAGATTTGGTTGTTTACAATTTTCTTTCTGTTGTCTTAAAGAGGTATAACCCATGCAACTTTCTTTATATCTCATTCAGTCGAGCACTGAATGCATCCCTGCTAATTAAAAATACAGCTCCCTTAAAAGTGGATGGAATCTATGACTTATACAACCTCCTACTGCTAATTCATTCTTGATTCATTTACCATGAAATACTAAGAGAACATGTTTATGTCATTCACCATTTTAAATATTGCAGTGGTCAGGTTAAGACATTCATTTCGTCATTTAATTTTTTTTATAATAATTAATTCTTTTAATTTCAATTTTAATTAAGATTTCTTTTAAGGCGGTTAAGGAATTATTTCCGTGTTGAGATGTTATGCGTCTTTAAAAATAGAAAAACCGCTTTGCTAGTGTATGGAATGTTTCTTATTATTATAGGGTTAAATTGCAGTCTGTAATTCCAGGCGCATTCATTTATAGACACCTATTTGGTTGAGCATATCGACCATATTAATTACCCAATCTATTGACCAAGGCTGTGCACCCGTCCATACTTTCTTAACACAACTAATGTTTGATGACGTGATATTCACAAACGCGCTCATTTTTACTCACTTTGGAAGGAAAGACAGAGAAAAAAAATAATATTTGCATCACATTACATTGCCATACAAAATCTTTGAAATGAAATTTAATACAAAATGGCCATTATCATTGCGATAAATGCAAACGTCCGTGTTCATAGTTCATAATACTACTGAACAGTTTTCCGTTTCAACGCATACCAAAGGAAAAAAACAGCTTGGTCTGTTTGAAACTGGAGTGGTATTTCGGGATAAAAATAGCATATTGTTCTTGGATTATGCATAATTTACTTTCTTATCGCTAATGGTAGAATACTTTATTTATCTTTCATATTTCCTAGGCGATACATGCTTCTCATCGATAATGTATTGTTAATATCTCAAGCTGCTAATAAATGTTTATCTGTAGCTGTTGGATGATTGAAACTGACGGCAATACATTGTTGTTAATGTCCGAAGAATCGACTTATTACTTATTTTATTTTAAATTGTTAAGCGACACTTTAGGGCTGCACAAAACATGAAGATGTGTATGCTAATTTTATGAACATTGGTTACTCAGGATTACGTAGATTGTGTTGATACTTCTTGTTTCTTTCCTTTAAGTATAATTCGCGTTCGCCAGGCTTGTATTTCTTTGTTTATTTGTTTCTTTCTTTGTTTCTTTATTTTTTCTTTGGTTCTTTCTTTCTTTCTTTCTTTCTTTCTTTCTTTCTTTCTTTCTTTCTTTCTTTCTTTCTTTCTTTCTTTCTTTCATTCTTTGTTTGTTTGTTTGTTTGTTTGTTTCTTTGTTTCTTTCTTTCTTTCTTTGTTTGTTTGTTTGTTTGTTTGTTTCTTTCTTTCTTTCTTTCTTTCATTCTTTGTTTGTTTCTTTCTTTGTTTCTTTGTTTCTTTGTTTCTTTCTTTCTTTCTTTCTTTCTTTCTTTCTTTCGTTGAAAGGCCCTCAAGTATAATTGAGGCCGCATGGGCAGTAGTAACGTCACTGCGGAAATCTGTGCCTAAGATTAGGAAACAGAGTGATGAACCTTCTGTAACTAGAGATAAATAATCACAACATTTCATGTTCGTAATTAAAAAAACAAACAAACACTGATATATTTATGCAATATACGGAACGTGAACACAGATAAATGTAAGTATATGTTTAAAGACACTGCTATATTTATGTATAATATGGAACTTGAACAGAGCGCTGTGAGTACAATAAATCAAAGGAAAGACACACATTTGTTTTTCATTGAAATATAACAAAATAATTTATAAACAAAAAATAAAGTAGTTATCTGCTCATTCTCTTGCCCATTTTCAATAAATTTCTCAAGAAATTTGCTGGCTAGCAATTGTGTCAATTCAAAATCAATAAAACCAGTTAGAGCCTATGATTCTGTGAACCATTCATCGTACGTATTACAATTATAACGCCCTGTACACCGGGATTATTGCATGTTCATAGCAACGTAATAGTTCACAAAACTGAGTGCATGTTAGTAGATCTAAATTTATAGAGGACGTTCTGTGCTTTTCCATGTAATGTTATTGCATAGAGCATACAATTTACAATGCAGTTTGAATGCATTGGCCATACACTTGCAATGAGGTTGAACTCTATAATATTCGTTAGTATGATGGAAGTATGAATAGATATCATAAACTTTCTTTTATCTGTCATTTGAAACTAACTCATGGCCATTGACACATTGGTGCACACATGAAATGTCATTCTGGTGTATTTTAAATAGCAATATGAATGAATATCGCCCATTTACTTTCTGGTAAATAAGACAGATGAATCGCATAATAGCAGTTCAATTCACGTCCGCTTGAGAATTTGCAATCTGCTTGTGTTTCACCGATTCTTATCAATTGCCTCTCCTCCCTGTTTCTCTCATTCTCCATCTTGATCTGTCTCCTCTTTACACACAGTCATTCCTGTTAATACACAATGGATTTCATTAGCATTAATTGTGTGTAAAGATACATGATTACATTGACATACACTATCACTGTTTAGAAATCGTTCAGCAAAATAATTCTTATTCAATACATTTGAATTTTATTATTTATTATCCATTTATCTCAAGTATGTTTAGAAAGAAGCTTATGTTTCTCTATGCATGTTGCAGGTTTAGATTTATGCTTATCATATTGTAAATGAAAACAAACAAATGCATATTTATAATTGCCAATTTATAAATAATTGTGAATAAAATAACAGTTGACATATTTACACTAAATTAATAGTTGCGCATGTTACAATTGGAAAGAAATCGTTGAAATTAAATCAATTATGTATTAATCACTCTCAGTCTCTGTCTATTAGTAGTATGTGTGTGTGCGTGAATTGATTTCACCAACTCTGGTAGCTATACGAGCCCCCTTCCCCTAGATGGATCGCCCACATTTAATGATAACAAAGATGGCACTAACATTACAATTATAAATTTTACGCAAAGTGAAGACGATAAAGAATGGCACATGGTTGAATGCGTGAGGGATGCAGTGTGCCTACGATATTGTATATGTATTGTTACAATGATTTCTCTTTTAAATTTAAATAGCAAAACCAATTTCCGATGTCCGCTTGCTTGACAGTCGACATTTAAGTGCTTATTATTTTTTCAATTTTTACTTTCTAAAATAATTAAAACTTGATTCTTTGAATACATATTTAATAGCTAATATGAATCACTGTTTTAACCTGTAAGATAAGATTGTGTTATTTATTTTTAAAGTCAGTGTTCAAGAGATGCGACTTAACGAAAGAAAAAGTCCCGCCACCTTTAAATTACAGCCCTAAGGACTCTATTTGGTGAGAAAATTAACACTTTAATGAGACACTATTGAAATAAATACAAATTGTCATAAAACCAGATTCAAGCAGCACTAAACTGCAAATATCCGGTTTAGCAGCTTCAAACACGAACATTATATTATTGCTATGCAGTATGTCCCGCATAGGAACTAAATCATTTCCAGATAATAAGGTGCTTTATCTCGGCTAGAGGAAAATTACTCGAGGGACACTCGTCGGTTCGATCAAACCTGGTCAATAATTGCCTAATTACAGCCAAGCTAAAGTACATAAAGTCCGTCCTATCACAGGGTATAACACTACATTACCCATAACGAGAGCAACCTACGATTTCCTGTGTGCTGAGATAAAAGAAAGGATTGAAGTGGTAACATAGAAACCAAACTCGGCAGCTTACTGCTATCCTAGTGATTTATCCTACTAGAAATTCTTTAATGTTATAAATTTATTTATAATGTGACAACCTTAACTGGTGGCCAATGCTAGTCCCTCTCGGCGTCCGATGCATAAGGATTTAATATATGAAATTAATTTATATGTAATAAAGAATATATAGTCCATTTTTCATTCATATTAACTTTATGTTACTCAACATCCACACCCTTTAGTTATATAACAAGACAAAGATTATATAGAATTAATGATAAAACATATTTATACCGAATAAAGCATGAAGGTAACATAACGTGGAAGTCAGAAGGCTAAACGAGCAAGAGAAATATATCATATTAAACTGTTTAATAAAATACTAAATAGGCAAATGGGGAAATCATAAGAAGGAGAAAAATTCGCAAAGTTTCAACTCAAAAACAAAAAACAGCAAGCCTAATCTGTCCGTTCAATTCAAATTTCGTGAATCCTAGAGAGATTAAATATTTGTAATTAACACATTCTACCTTAAATCACGAATAGTAAACTTATTATCAACAAGGAACACTTCTCAAAATATACTACTAAAATTATCTTAATTAATATATAGTAAGACAACATATGAAGGCTTTCATTCACTCTTCACACACTCAATCACCGTTACGTGTATATTAAATATAGAGCGCAATCGATCAGAAGTTAACACTACAGTACAACATATAGCATTTATTTTATTTTCCTCCGTCATCCAACTGGAACACCCAATTCTATGCTATTGCATGCCTCAACATAAACATCTCTTAAGGATATCTTATCGCCTCCAAACAAATTATTCTTCTTTAAGTCAAGCATTAGCCAACTCTTACTTGGAGAATTACAGCTAATTGCAGTTCCTAAGGAAGGAAGATGTTAGTGAGCCCACAAAATTGACAGCACATACACACTACAGAATGTTATATATTATTCGTCCTCCGTCAAAAAACGGGAAGAGGAATTGTGCACTATATATCGCGTAATACCAAATCTTCTTCAAAAGGAATAATCTATCACCGCCTGCGAATTATTCTTCTGTGAGAGAAGTATTGGCCAACTCGTTGAGATTTTTACAGTTACTGTTCCTAAGTTCGGAGCACCTCATACTATAAACACGGACACATTTCAGAGACTACTCACACTGAGCACTGAGCTGACACACTGACCCATAGTTGCGATCCTACGTGATAATAATAGATAGTTCGGGTCAGTTCAACGAACTTCAATCAGCAATAGGGTCACCCATTCAGCACAACACATACTGGAGTATTCCAATGAAAATACACACACAATATCCAGAGGAAAGTATTTCTTACAATAATGGCTGGGATGAATCTGTTCGACTTTCTGAGAATGACCAAAAATCATACAAACAATCGAGGGTTATATTCGTTTCTAACTGGTTTGGGGATTAGGGATTCGTTGTCTGCAGATATAGGTGTTCTCCTTTGAACAGGCGTTCAATCAATCAGATTGGCGTCTTCGGTCACTGCACAGTGAACAAGGTTCGGGGCTTGGGCCTGGGTCTTTATTGGGTGGATATAGTTTTTGTTGGTTTTCCAAACAAGAGGGATGTTGCCAAAACTTGCTGGCTGATTTCTCGCCATGGTCAGTGATCGTTACGTGCACCCACGACGCGTAACAAGAAGTCTAGTAGAAGGCCGCAAAGATGACAAGGACTGTCTGAAATCTTCCCATTGTGTCAAAGAACCAACAATAATCTCCTGATTCTGCAACTAGTTCAATTATGCTCCCACTGACGCAGCATTCAAACAAGATTAAATAAAGATAGCAATGATCTAATTTGGTGACACCGACACTTTACTAAAGTCCATGCAAAGGAAACAAATATTATTTGGAATAAGTACAAAGTACAAATTAGCAAACTAGTAATATGATGATAGTGATAAAATATTAATAAAAATTATTAATTAGGTAGTGAATAATGCCTTACAATTTTAATCTTTACTCAATGTATTCGAATAATGGTAATTAAAGGAAATGTTTCTCTTTTAACAATGTGATTTTTTAGAAAATATTATTTTCCTAATACACTGATTATTTATTGGTTCAAATTCTTTTTCTGTTAAATTTATGATCTGCTAAAGAAAATAAATTAGCTAGTTGGAATTGTCGTAAAACACATTGGAGTTACTGATAATAACGTACTTTTTCCGAATTTAGCTAGTTTACATATTATTGATAATATTGGTGACAATTTCATCCATTGACGCACAACACCAACTCAGAAATATAAGGAGATAATTTTCTCTATAGATGTAAAGCGAAAATGCTTTATGAACATGCCACTATAAAACTGCCACCATCTATTGCTGTTTTTTTGTATTAGGTACTGAGTTGTTTAATTTTAGTTTTGCTATAGTTTGTGTATTTGGTTAATGAATATCATTGCAGATTCTTAAGTTGAGAATGCGTGTAAGGAGGAAAATGTAGCACTGCCTTAATTTGACTTTTGCAGAAAAGACATACTTTACCTTGATGTTTTTTTTATCCAGATTCAGACTGCAGCGACTACTGTACTTTGGTGTGTGAATCCATCATTGTCATCAAATCTTATCAGTAACGTTTTGCTGTAAGTTGATAACTGTGAATTCCATTTGAGAGCCAATAAGGCGAAAATTTAGGCTTGAGTTTGGTCTCGAGAAATCATGAAAATTTCTTGAACATTTTTCATGGTGTGCTGAGTAGCGCACAGGAACATTTTAGAACACTCTGCGATATGTGTTTTGTGAGTGCATCAAAGACTCTGGAACAGTTGTGTAACGTGCCTAGAAACGGTACGTTGGATCATCACCTAATAAAACAAGTAAAGTGACTTGTTACAAGCAATGTGATTGTGAACACAAGCAGGCGACAGCTACCATCATTGAAATGTTTATGTACATTGACAACAATTATCTCTCTGTGGATCCACTCTCATTTCTATGCTGACTTATATCTATGAATTTCATAATATATATGTTTGTTTGACGGATATTTATGCTAGGATAAACTCATTGATTGTCTAGCATTCATTGAACATTGTTGTGAAGTGAGGTAAATGTGAATGCTCATTGATTATATTCCTATGTTGTATATTGGATTGTTGATTTAATACATTTATTGTTATATTTATTGACCTTCTTAAACATATTGATAATCATATGTTGGAGAATTAGTGGGTGGATGAGAGATCGCTAAACATAAGACAGATTTATCTTCTCCTTTGGTAAGATGCTTTCCACCAACGAAGATAGTATTTCATAGTAAATGACTGTCTTTAATATTGCGAGAAAACATTTACAGTTCCCGCATATCCGCCAAGTGAGAGAGGCGTGTGTTGACTTATGGAGAATTATTAATAACATAATTTAAGATTCCGGTCACTTGTAGTTAGTTATGGATGGTTATTAATAATACTAATCATCATAATCAATATCCAGGGTGGTGTTGTGTTACACAATTAATGAACTATTTGCAAGAATTTCAATTGAAAAGGTTGACGACAACATTTCCATATTAGAGCCTAGGTAGCTTCGACTAATGTAGTCTCCCATGCAAACCCATTGAGATTGATGGGCGTGGCGCCTCTTTGATTCCTCTGAACACAGCGACAAATCTTGCATAAGCTTCAAAGCACTTGGTAATAAATTTAACTGACACAAGTATTCGGCCGGTTTTGGATTTGTATATAAATTCAACCAGACGACCTCCAGTGTTAAGCAAACAAACTGACCGGAATGATATAAATATAAAACAGAAAATTGTACTAAACTTCACACTATTTACCGCATTAGTTTACAATTTGGATTTCTTTTCCAACTTAGTCTCTCTACCAACAAAGGCATTTTAACGAAATAAGCACTTCCGGTCAAGGTACACAAATACATACCCCGAAATCATCAAATGTTAAAAGTAGACGATAAGTGAACATAGACCAGATCAGCAACATATCATAAATTTAAAAAGTACAGAATGTTGCATCTCAGAACAGAAATATAGTTACTGACGTAGCAATAAGTCACAGTTGTCCACAATCTAGAGTTATCCCACTTGGAAAATGTACTACTGCAATAAAATATTTTGTATTGATTTTAACTTCACATTCTGAACCATAGTTTCACTGTACGGACACAGCAATAATAGGAGTATTTAAAGGATAAAATGTGTTTTGTATGAACCTTTAATAAAAAAGTGTTAATAAAAAGATAAAACAGTTGTATCAGAGCAAAGAGTTATTTGACATACTTCAAACAAGACATTTTTCTTTGCAAAGAAAAACGACTATAAGTACTGCACGATGTACATATTTGACTTATTTTCAAGCTAGATAGACAGATTGTTAGACTGATGATAGATAGATAGATAGATAGGTAGATAGATAGATAGATAGGTAGATAGATAGATAGATAGATAGATAGATAGATAGATAGATAGATAGATAGATAGATAGATAGATAGATAGATAGATAGATAGATAGATAGTGTGGCGGAGTAGATTTGCCTCTCCTAATGTGACCGTCTTTGATTCAGGTTATGTAAATCTGTTATTGCTTTTCTCTAATAACTCCATGTCTGTTCACAATGACTGCAAGTGTTAATGCAAAATTAATATTTTTGTTTACTTCAGTTAAGATATCCAAAATACAGAACATATGCATTTGAAAGAAGAAAACTTATTTTAACACTCATGACTTTTAGAAAGTTTATTTTAATTAGTGAACTCGAGTTCTTAAAACAATCGTTTCCTTGTGCGTCAACTAATTTGTTTCATATCGTGCTTGGTGATGGCAGCATACATACAATCGATGTGTAATTATTACTCAATTAATGTGAGAGAGACGTCTGAATTACATGTCTGTATGTTTGAATATATCCCTTTCTTTTCTTTATCTGCCTCCATATCTCCAAATTACCCTTCTCTCTTTTACTATCATCTCTCTCTCTCTCTCTCTCTCTCTCTCTCTCTCTCTCTCTCTCTCTCTCTCTCTCTCTCTCTCTCTCTCTCTCTCTCTCTCTCTCTCTCTCTCTCTCTCTCTCTCTCTCTCTCTCTCTCTCCTAAATGTTTTCTCGCTTGCACAGAACTAAGGCAAACATTTACTATCACACAATATTTCGACAGGTGGAGAACTTCTTTCCAAAAGATAAATCCGTCTTTAATCTATAGTTAGCGAGCCCCCATTCAACCACTGTCCAACATATAGTTATCATTATGTGTAAGAAGTTTAATAAATTGTTCCATGCGGCACTGTTCTCTCGAGACTAATCTGGGCGCTCCTTCGCCATATTAGTTCCCTCAAGTAGAACAACAGTGTAGCAATTCCTAATATCTTCCTTATACCAGAATTTCTCTAATTTATTCCTTGCCTTCATACATCAACAGAGTGCAGTGCATCCTTATACTTACACACTCAGAGTAGGGACTTCTCGAATCTATCATGATCGTAGCTGATTATAAATCAATAAACCAGGAAATTCTAGAAATTCCAGATATTCTAGAATTGAAAGAAATAGGCTTTTTCTTCCTTGTAAATTATAATCAGGTACAAGCACTAAGTTTTCCAGTTAAATCATCTCTAACTCCACTCTCTTTCTCTCACAATGTAGCCTCAGAGTTTCCTGCAACAGTATGTATTAGCCCGATACAAGCTACGGCAAAAAAAAAAACCAAAACAACATAACAAGTTTATGAACGTGTTCATTAGAAACAATGTCAAGTGTTTACCATACTAATTGCAAGGATCATAGGTCACAAATTATAGAAATAATAGCTAGCTTACATAATATTCTCTACATAAAACGCATGTACATCGAAACCTCTCAATAACGCAACAATCGGGGTCCATAAAATCGAATTGACTTCATGCAGGAATTTATAATATTTTACTTATTTTCCCGAAACATATACGTGCATTCAGGTCTAATGTAAAAAATCGAGTTAAATAAATGGAATGCATTATTAGGATATATTCAAAATAATGGACGGATAAAACATTTATAAGATATTACTTTGCGTTAAATACTTTTACCAATTTATATTTGTTTGTACGATAATACACATTGACCCATAATATATGTACATGTACTATCAAATGATTGCGTCTAACAACACTGCCAAACCCAGCCGATATGTTAGCGGCTTTAGTTCTTTGATGTTTATTGAACTGTGAGAATCAACCACCACTCTGTCTGTTGCTTGGCATAACACTTCAAGGATGTGTTGAAATTGTTAAATTTTGATCGTTTTATATTAAAAGTCACATGCTAACTCTTCCTCAAAATTATAATAAACGTTTTGTACACTATTTCTAATACATGTACTTATTTATTTCACAGTACGAGAAAAATACACACATGAAATTTCAAATTTCAGTAACCACGTCACGATCATTTTACATGTATATTCAAATTCATAAGCGATTTCATCCCTAAAATAAAGTTAAATATTGTTATACTATTTTTCATGTACTTTGAAAAAAAATGTTCGAATTAATAAAAACGAAATGTCGGGAGACATTCCACGACCGCGTTATATCCGAATTCGCGTTATCGCGGGATTCCACTGTATAATATATCATTTGCAAAGTGTATAAATATTTATAAGTCTGTTCTCTATCAGTCAATCATTTAACTCACCATTAAGCTAATTCATGACTGGATTTCAGCCACACCAAATTCAAAATGATTAGAAAAATATAGAAAAAAAAAGACTTTCTCCAACAAAATAACCTTCAGTCCATCCCCAATGGATGAATTTGTTATGAACACATGTCAGACTATTAGTAGGGCAAACTACTCATCCATTTGGAACTGTTTTAGAGTATATCAGCAAATTCTAGCAAATTCTTTACCTGAATTGTTTACTACAAATCTGACACCTAAAATGTCAAGCAGTGCCTTTTTATATGAATTTGTACACCTCTTCAAATTATGTGATTATTATACTCTTCACATTGCATGTTTGTGTAAACGTCATGGGTGTGTAACTCTGATTCAGAAACTTGTAGAGTTGCTTGAATATCATTGTTGGGGATCAAAATATCCTGATGAACAGTGAAAATGTAGCACAAAGCAATAAAGCATGAAAACTATAACCATCACCCAGAGCAGAAAGGTCACATACGGTGACATTAGAGCGATAATCCGACTGAAATTTCACTGAAAAATATTACCAAAAACAATATGTGGTTTATGTCAATGATAACTGAAAAAGAAAGCTTTCTTTCCAGGACCATTGATAAAACTGATGCTTTAAGGACTATGTAATAATTTACTCCCTGTTTTATTGTTGGTGTTTACTTCTTGTTTGCTAGTTTTGCGTTTGTGTCCGATGATTTCTACTCTCTTTAATTCATATTATTTTACTTCTTTATGCAAGTTTATCAAGTCAAACAAACGGTAATGTGTTATTTTTAAAGACTAAGAACTTTTGGAACACGAACTCGAGACCCAGACATTATTATATTTTCGTCGACATACGATTCATATTCATAGTTATCGATGTCCTAATTTTGTCTGTTTCAGTAACACTTATGTTTGATTGAATAAGATATTTATTTGAAAAAAACATTCGTAATGTCTTTCAACGTTGATCCATTTTTTTTTTTTTATCCTTTGACAGGTGTACTGACTGAGCATATACTATCGGAGTATCTGCGTTTAGAGATGTGTGAAATAAAACGTGCACTGAGAATATTGTTGCATGGTGTTCTCGGAGGACTTCCTTAATTGTTGTTTTATATCCTCTCAAACAAGTAATAAAACAGTAGGCGCTTGGCCATTTCCCACCCATTTAAAGTGCTACCCAGATATTTCATTCCCCTCACATATTTTTTTATTATATTTAATCGAAAGTCAATTTATCAACAGTGGTTTTATCGACCACTTTACCACTTTATTGACTGGTTTACGTTGATAACTTTCTACTTTCCACGATGTCGCGGCTTAATGCAATGTGTGCGCAGTGGGAGGTTTATGATGACAATGACAAGGTAGAGGGTGCGAAATGGTGATAGAAAATGATGTACTTTTTCGGTTTCCGCGTTGCATACGCCTCCTTATTGCCTGGAGGATAAAACTGAGTAGGTAACCAGAGCCCATATCTCTACCTCATCAAGAGAGTACCTGGTGTGTTGCGCATTACCAATTTTGCTTGCCTGATAGTCACATGTTAGTCCATTCTCTCCCGTTTTACAATTTTTGTGTTTGTTTCTTCAATTTTTCCGTTGTTGTTTCAGTTGCATTGTCCTTTCCCTGTAATTTTCGTGTGGTTAACACTTTCTACGAATTGTTTATTAAATTAACCACAGTGAGGATTTCTCAAATTGTGTTGTTTGCTATATTGTTGTTGTTTGTACTTCAACTATTCTAAATATTAATGTATAAATAATAATATTTGATTAGGTATTGTTGTATGATATAAGGCAAATAATAGTGCGTTCCTTATCTACCTCTACCCACAATGAATATATATAACTATATGCGTGCGTATGTATCTGTGTTTGTGTATGTAGTAATGTATGTGCGTGCGTGAGTATGAATGTGTTCCTTTGGCCATGAAAATTAAGTAACTAAATACCGGGGTAACCTTTAGCAGTTTAACTGAGTGGCTAAACAACACAACAATTATTGATTGAACTAAAATTTCAGTTCATTAAACAAACATTTTTTAAATGCCTTAAAGTTGCAATTCATCCGATACAAGTAAGCTACATATCTGGAAATAAATGTATTAAAACAATTATATTACTACTGAATATATTGCATTTGCAAATTTTAACTCTATGGAGAAGCGTATGGCGATTTTTTCATTAATATAACAGAGCTAAATACGACTGTTAATCAGTTTAATGTGCAGAATTTACCAAACGTTACTGATCCATGCAGACCATGAGTCGTATCGTTTTTATTTCGAATAGAAAATATCTGGATAGCATATCCACATTAAAATTGTTCATACTGCAATCAAAAGGGAAAAAAGCGAACAATTATTTTGTTTGATGTGATGCGTTGTTAAATTAGAATTATGAGACAGAATAAGGTAAACGTATTATTTGTGAATTAACGATTAATATTTTAGCATGTCTATAGATTTAAACGTATTTATTACAGCATTTTAAGATTTCAAACGGAAATGTATTTCGATAAATGTGAAAAAATATAAATAACTTAGCAAACTCAACTCGCCCATTTGTTCGTTATAGCATTTAAATAGTGGCCCGACAGGAGGGCGGGCGACAAGAAGATTATGACAACTGGCTAGACACAATCGGCTAGAAACAACTGGCTTACACATAATTTACATCTATTGAATAAATCAGGTAATTACATAGATTTATTTATGTTGTTTGGCAATGTGTCTATATCGTATTATACACAAGTCACTTACCGTTCACCAGTTGTTGCTAGGCATGTGTCAGTAGCTAGTTGACGTTAGCCACTTGTCGCCCACTAAATGTCGTTTGTAAAATGTCGCCCGCCGAGATGTCATCGACATAAAACACATTTGAATCAATTTTGTAAACAATATTGTGTATGTCGTATACTACTTGGGAGTGACATATTTATTCAAATGGTTCAAATGCATTTTTAGCTGCGTGCTAACCTGCAAGTACCGATACAAGTAGGAAGACATGAATTTCTGGGGCGATGGTCTGTCATTTTAAAATCAGCCAGCCCCCAGCAGATAGCTGCATATAAAGTGTAACTATACACAACAATGATGCTAACATTACAAGATACACTATGCTACAATTATGACACTGCTTTACACTTAAATTTAACAAGCTAAATTAACAATTCGCATAAGAGCAGAAAACGATTTGCAATAGCATTTAATTAAAAGGATCACAAACAAAAAAAGATAATAGCACATCGTAAATGTTATATATCAACAGTATTTTCTTCAATGATCTTACATATTTATTTCCATCTTCATATTTCCAATTCTTAGAATACTCTCTTTCTGAACTAAATGTTCATGTGCAAAGTGTTATTAAGAAGACAACTTCTCTTTAAACGATCTAATTCACTTTCATGCAGTTAAGTCGGATTGAAGTTCTGGCCCAGCTCAACAATGTCGCTTGGTTACTACAGAAGTAATGTCAGTTGTACACTGGAAACCTTGAAATATATAATGATGACTGGCACTAAGTTTCTCCTCCAAACTGATTTAATTAGACTCAAAATTTGTATAATTTTCAAATGTTACATGCATTTTATTTTTGATGTGAAAGTTCAGAATGTTCATGGGTGCAAGGGGAGATTAAAGGTGAGTGAGTAAGTGCAGAGTAGTAGCTGCAGGAAAGGACTGTAGTTTTTGTACTTAACCCTGACAACTAAGCAGTGGCATATCATGATTTAAAAGCATTCGATCTGGAGTCTTGGTTTTGGGACTTGGGTATGTGTTATGTAATTTTATGATGTTTTAATTATGAACTTGTTTTTCAGGTATTTCACACGTGTGATGGCAGAATGTAGGCTTGGGAGGTGGGAGAAAATCATAAATATTAATTAGCTCTAGGTGGATCTTGAAGTTTACTGGGTCAAGTCTGAGTCTAGATAGAGATGGGCGTGGTTTCAGGAGTAAAAATACTCTTTGCCAACGATTCTTTGGGTAGGCATTGAGACTAGGTCCCCCCCCCCCATCAGGGGTTGTTATGACATTGTATGAGTGGTTAGGTTTTATTGTGTATGTTATTAGAATAATTTTAAAATTTATTTCATGCAGAGGCATATGCCAAAATTAATATTTATTAATGTAATATGTTGTAGTACACTTGGACTGTAATTTCTTGTGTTTACTTTTTTTCCGATTTCAGTCTCTCTTTATTCTGAAATCTACGATGTGGGCTTTGGGTGCCTGATTTTAATGATGTCAGGATATATCGTACGGAGTGGAGACAAGCCTGAATATATCTTGTGAAATGAGGATTAAAATTTTACCTGGTCCCAACTCAATAAATATTACAAAAGAAGAATAATGAAACGAATAAAAACTAGATACACGATGTTATCAGACAATCTTGTGCAAGCTCACACGTTTGATGTATTATCCACATCATTTAGAGTGAGAAGAGGCTAGTCCCAGTTAAAAGAAGTATTGTCTGGACTACTACTACTGCTACTGCTACTACTATTGCTGCTAGTACTACTACTACTACTACTACTACTACCACCACCACCACCACCACTACTACTATTACTACTATTACTACTACTAATAATAATTATCAGCAAATCTAGAATATTCTTACCTTGAGCGCTTACTTTAATCTCAGACACTTTAAAAAAAATACCACCACAAGGTGTGCCCAAGTTCGGGTTACTCTGACAATTTAATAATTTATTTAACAATTAAATATAAAAATAGCAGAAGACATCACAGGTTTCAGGGATAAACATAAGTCTCATGTAAGCAGAACCCCAACAAGAAGGCAGCCAAACAAAAAAGCACTACGGATTGCAATTCAGAATGCAAATGAAGAACTAAGTCATATTCCCACAGAATATATTATATAAGCCAACAGTCTAATATATTCCACTGCAAAAGTAATTGAAAATATATAATGTCAGACACAGCATACACAAAGAAACCATCAATACCACCATGATGAAGAAAATAATAGGAAAGGAAACAGACCGTACTGTGAGAGCAGACATGAAACGATTACATTATACATTTATTATAACAAAAATACAGATGCAATAATATGTTTACCATGGTAAGAGTAATACTACTCAACTTTTGCCAAAACTATTTTGTGATTTTATGAGACGGCAACAGAGTGCAACAATGTTCAATAATATTCTCGGATATAGCTGATATATTAGTCAAACACATTTAATGACAGGGCCGTTAGGTTGTATAATTTTGTTACAAACATTTTATTGTAGCTTAACTATATCTATTAGATATCGCACGTCTGTGTACAATAACCAAGTTGTGTTCAGTAATGTTTGCCCGTTACAGCATTCCACATTCTGCAGCTAAGAAACGTCTTCTCAGCCTTGATCATAAAAATAATTGTAATGCAAACTACATTGATTTAATATCCTGAGTTAAGGGGACTAACAAAAAACATTCTTGAGTTTCAATGAAATACTCTATGAATTATCTCCCTGTTCTCAATTTTAATTTTTCATTTTTTTGCTTTTCTGCAAATATCCAAAGATAAACCAGTTTATGATAATAAGTTAATTTTACTTAAGTTTCTTAGCGATTTTATAGTACAAGATTTTCTTCACATTGTATTATGTATTTCCGTTTTAAATGAAAGCGATAATACTTTTTAATCGTGTATTTTATGATGTACAATTCCACTCTTATGAAGGAATAGTTTTAATTCAGTAGCAAAATTGTAATACTTAATTATAACCTATTTTTGTCTGTATTGTTTCATTAAAATTATTTTAGTTAATGGAAACGAATAGTCAATACAGTATGGTACCGCATACCTTAAATAAATATATCGAATCGCGAAAACACCAACGATTTTCTGATCGACACGTAAGAAATAGGAAGGGAAGTAACTAAGTGATGACTGGTGCACAGATGGAAGCAATACTTGTCTACCTTGAACACTAAATTTCATTAGTATCCCCTCCCTGTGTGAAACTTTATCGTATTCTTCAAAAAATGTCGTTATGTCAAATGTAAGTCGCAACCTTAAGCCTCACTTAATCTCTGAACAGCTCCACTATCAAATATAATTCATCGCCCTCAATGGGTAAAAAATAAATCGGTTTACATCAAGATATCCTTTTCACTGTAAATGCACTGTAAAATCTAAAATCGTCATATACAGCTGTATATGATGTCGTACGAAAGCGAAATAGAAATCAAGGAAAAAAATCACACTTTATAATAATCATACAGTATAGCAGAGCGTTTATTAAAATAGTTAATTCATTTTACTCCCAAACTGTAATACGCTAGCGTTCTAATTTTGTGTGATGTTTTATAATGTGCGCACACAGCGTCATAATTTGCGTACACCGCCTTCATAATTTGCGTACACCGTTAGAAGTAGTAAGGTCAAATTACGTTTGTACAGTGCTGTTGCTCACGTACACCTGTTATATTATAAGTTGTTTTTTCACGCATGTTAACTTTTGAGGAAGAAAAGGCATGGTTCAGGTTAAGTCATAAAGCCTCCTTTAATTATCTCTAGTTGCACGAACATCCACCCCTCCACAATGTGTTCCAGTGATTCTATTGCGAGATCATACAAGAGACATAACCGAGTATTATAGTGCGTACTTTTTTCATTAGGGTTACTTAACCTGAACCATGCCTTTATCAATGTTTGTGATCTGCCTTGTATCCCTATAAATATCCACCATCTTTCACAGCTAAGAGTGGTGTTGCGCTCAAATCCTTGTTTGGTGATCTGAATAATCCTCTCTCCCCACTCCTCCAAGAACCAAACTGACTTGTTTAATAGCGGTCTAATCCGTTGTTATTGCCAGTGAAAATAATAATCTTATATGTGACCTATGATAGGGTCATTCCTGATCATGGGTTCTTGACCACTGCATTACAAAAGACGGTTTAAATATGTGTTACAGAACACTGTAGTTATAATTATTACATAACATTTAATAATTAATAATGAATAATAGTAATTTGTATTATTTAGTATGTCTAACGCCAATTCTAGATACCCTGCAAGTGCTGGTGTTAGTGTACACGTATCCCTTATTTGATGAGAGCAAATGCTCTTATCTACTCATTAGGCCGTCTACACAGGAATGATTGTATCATACGGAAGGTGAAACGGGATTTTCCACCCCACCACACGCTTGTTTTATTATCCAATGTCTAATATTTGCAAGAACGAGACCAATGAATGGGCTGAGATCAAAAGTTTAAATGCTGTAAAAAATCTACTGTCCAATCACATGAATTTGATTAGGTAGTAAGAAGTTCATGAACGGCGGCCATTAGCATAATGGTGAGTCAACTAACTGATTGAGATAGAATGGACATATAAATATTTCGTGCATTTTTGCTATTGATATGTTATACATGTGCTTTGCTTTAATAGAGATGTATTATGTGAGTAGACTATTATTTCTATATATTTTTTGGAACTAAGATGCTCATATATAATATGCTAAACTCTTGACATTGTTTCTAGTGAATGTGCTCGTAAAATTGAAATACTCCATTTCTTATGCTGTGTGCGTGTATCTAGCTAAAAATACTGTTGCTGGAAACTGTAAGCTGAGATTTGAATGTAATAGAGAATAGAGTTAAAGATCAATAAACTGGAAGCTTAGTGTTTCCTCCCTGATTATATTTTACAAGAAATAAGCGGCCATTTCTTGTTTTACCTGAATCTCATTGTTTTATGATTATAAACCATTGACTGTGGTAGACATGAGATGTGTCTACCCCAGAATGAAAGTCTAAAGAATGTACTGCACTCCATTGATATACAGTGGCAAAGTATGCTGACTACATTGAGCAAATTGAACAATTTCTGGTACAAGGAAATTATTGGGAATTGCTACAATGTTTGTTCTGTTTGAGGGAGCTAAATAGCTGGAGCACAAGATAGCCTGGAGAGAATAGCAGCGAATCCGTGTTCTACAAAACGAGAGGGAAACATGTGGAATTGACATGAATAACGTTAACAATAGACTTGTGGAAAGACTATCGAGGCTTAGTCTATACAAGGTTATGTAGACTTTTATTGCTTATCTCTAAGAACTTAATTTATGTTCTCTGATAAGGACTATCCCGTGATTTGTATTCACACTAATCTGTTAAATAGATTTTAGAATATAAAACTCTATAAATATTAATATTATTTGAATGTTTTTTCGTAGAAGTATTGATGCCAAGTAATCGTTTCCATTGTATTTGTTATATGCATACTGATTGATGATTTAATTAATTTATAGTCCTTCTTAATCATACTGATAATCATATGTTTAAAATAGAGTGAATGGATAGGAATTCGCAAAATATAGATTAAGGAATAATTTGTCTTCTCCTTTAGAAAGAAGTTTTCCACCTATGGAAATATTGTGTGACATTGAACGTTTGACTTTAATGTTGTGGACAAGAGAAAACGTTTACAGCGCCTGCATACCCGCCAAGTGAGAGAGACGAGTAGTGTCTTCTTAAGAATTATTAATAACATAATTTAAGATTCTCCCCACTTGTAATTAGTTACAGATGTTTAATAAATAATAATAATAATTATCATAACCATAATCTAGGTGGCGTTGGCGTCACACCTATCACACGATGTGAATGCTATCGAAGACAGTGGTTGTCTGCTTTGCAGTTGAAAAATCTCCACATATTTTTTATACATGTTGATAAAAATCATACATTTGACAGTCCTATACAAGAGTTATCTCTTGTTTATCAAACAAAGGCCTTTATAAGGCGCCTATTGTTGGTGCAGCAACTATGTCGTCTTCTATGAATACATATACAAGAATACCGGTCAAACTTAAAAAAAGGCGAGTCAATGCTGCAATTCTAACCCATGTCATCATTTCCTAAAAACAAATCTATTTTAATGATTCCTTCTTCCAAGTGTTTTAAAATATTTTAAAATTGATAAACTTCTAACGAATAGCTAAAAAATAATATATTTCCGCAGTATGAAATTCGTAGATAGGATAGGTATGTAACAAACAGAACGAGAACCATTAGCTAGTTGTAGATACAGGCAGGTAACCAGGTGCGATTGAAGCTAAAGGCATCTGTAAAATCCAAAGAGGATGATTATAGACGAAAACAGCGATGACAGTTTGCTGCTGTAGCTACAGACATGTAACAAACTCAAAGAGGATCATTAGCTGTGTGTAACTATAGACAGGTAACGAAAACAGCGATGACCATTTGCGGTATGAAATAGACACAACGAGGATTATTAGCTGGTTGTAGTTATAGACTGGTAAACGAAAGCGATGACCAAGGCAGCTATAGTGTGTGTCAGTGAGTACCACTTGCGGGTTTCAACCATAGTGCGTCATACCATTCATAAACGTTAATTCATGAAATAAAGACAACAATATTAATTACAAATCAACATCCGCATCATCAACATTGTCACTACACGTAGGTAATAAATGCATAAACGTCATAATCGTTTGTCACTAAAATGTTGTCTTGAAATTGCATCCGCCTGATCGTAATCGTCATCATCAGCATTATAATTATCACCTTCATCAAAATCAGCAGTACTACCATGGACGTGATCATTATCACTGCTATCTTTCTGTAGTGGTGTGTAATAATTATCACCATCATGAACATCAATATTATTACTACCACCATCCCCACCATCATCACCATCCCCACCATCCCCACCATCATCACCATCACCACCATCACCACCATCACCACCATCACCACCATCACCACCATCACCACCATCCCCACCACCACCATCATCGTAGTCAAATTACCTCCAGGTAAGATTTAATTCAATTTCGTATCGATACTACTGAAGGAAAATTCGTGATGTGCAGAGAAGAGATGGTTTTGTAAAATCAATATTTTTATACATTGCTGGACACTTTATAAGTGGCAAGCTGTTTCGGCATTCTGTTTGGTTTATAATGCACGTCAGTTTAATTGGAACGGTCTTATTTACGATGATGCGTACAGCTCACGAGTCATCCTTTCTCTTTCTCTCAACCCTACTTCGTTAAAATAAAACCATCAATCCCGAATATAATCATATAGATCAAATATTAGGCTGTTCTAACGGCTATTTAGAATCACATAAT